>PVKP010003312.1:0-110439 GCA_004027715.1 Plecturocebus donacophilus
TATATATATATATATATATATATATATATATATATAGTGACTGATAAAAGTGTTCAGTCCTTTCATAGGTGGGTGGCAGAAGCTGGCTAGGTTTTCAAGCATTTATTCCTTCTGGAAAATAGCTAAACAACAGTTGTATAATATTTTTATACCTACAGGTGGGTCATTTGATTATTTCTGTGTGTTGGAGCATGGCCTAACATACCTCAACCTTGTCCCTACGAGGCCCTTCTTTAAGACCCTTTCTCTCACTTCCTTCCCTCACTAGCTAGCCTTTGTAGACAATCTAGCAACAGATTATGAGCTTTAGCTTAGATCATATCTCATAAGAGAACCAACCTTGAGACCTATTCAACTAGGATTATATGACTGGATTATGCAGGAGTATGATCATGTGTGTCTCCAGGTGATAAGCTGCAAGATTTTGGATGTTATGGGTTAAATAACACACTTTTGTTTGTTTGTGTGTGTTTTGGTGGTGATGAGTATATATCAAGTAAGAGTCAACAAAAGAGATGTGAGTCCCCATCCCTTATCATTTTACTAAGAGGTGTACTGGGGCTGAAGATGCCTCTCAGAAATAGAATTATTTGGCAACCTGAATGATGTTTCATAAGTGAAGAGTCTTTGCCTATTCCCTCACTTCTCTTTCTTTCTTTTTCTCTGTCTTTCTCTCTTTCCCTTCCTTCCTTCCATTCTTTCTCTCTCTCTTGCTCTCTCTCTCTCTTTCTTTTTCTTTCTTTCTCTGTCTTTCCCTCTCTCTTTCTTTCTTTCTCTCTTTGAAAATGTATAGGAGCACAGCAATCATTTTGGGGTACAAATAAACCATATGAACCCAAGCTGTCTGGGTTAAGACACCACCTGTTAATGGGAGTTGTCAGCTGTTATCCAACTGCTTAGTTTCTGGAAGACTTGGAGGCCTGTGGATGTTGCAGCCTGTTCTACCATGGGAAATCAGCCAGGGTTTCAGTAATAAGTTGAATTTTGATGTAGCCTCTGCAACAAGAAATGTAGAGCCCAATACCCCAGTTAGCTCTTTGTCTAACCAATCAACAGTGAGCTCCAAGAATCATTTTTGGAAAATCTTGCTTATCACAACATACCAAATAATCTTAAAAAAAAAAAAGACTGTTAAGCTATTGAGATTTTGGGATTGCTTATTACAAGTTATTTATCCCTGAATAAAATTGGAAATATTTCAATGATTTATCAAAATGAAAGACCAAAATGGAGCAATGTCATTATATTGTTTAAACTTACACTTAAAAGTAAAACGAGGGAGGAACACAGCAAAAAGATTTGGGAAATGTTAATCCAGTAGAGTGGGACAAAAGGGCAAGGAGGTGAGACAGTAGATTGCTGTGTTTATATTACGGGTCTTACACAGTTACTTGATCTTGAAACCCTTTTTAACCTTTCGTTTTAGTAAAATCATTGCACATTAATGGTAATTAAATATGTTTAACACATTTTTTTCTAAAATTTAAAACCCACCCTTAACCTTCTCAGCACAGAATGCTTATATAACCTCTGAATATTCAAATAATGGAGTATTACACAACTAAACATGATAATAATGTCCAATGAATATAATGAGAGGAGAAATAAACTAAAATTATGAAGTAATCAGCATACAGAAGGCTTTACCAATTTTATAAAAATGAATATTGATGTTTACTAATAGAATATATCTTATGAAATTATACCAAAATATGATTTTAGGTCTTAGATTTATGATTATAAATTTCTTTTGTAATTTAAAAAGGGTCTGCAATACTATCACCTATTTGTGTTTGTGTGTGTGTGTGTGTGTGTGATTTTTTTTTTTAATTTTAAGCTCTGGGGTACATGTGCAGATCTTACAGGATTGTTACATGAGTATACATATGCATGGTGGTTTGCTACCTCCATTCCCCCATCACCCACATTAGGTATTTCTCCTAACATTAGCCCTCCCTAACCTCCCCACTCCCTGCTACCCCTCTCCTAGGTCCTCAACCCCCCACAGCAGATCCCAGTGTGTGATGTTTCCCTCAGTGTGTCCATGTGTTCTTATTGTTCAATACCCACCTGTGAGTGAGAACATGCAGTGTTTGGTTTTCTGTTCTTGTATCGGTTTGTTGAGAATGATGGTTTCCAGATTCACTGATGTCCCTGCAAAGGACAGGAACTCATCTTTTTTTATGGCTGCATAGTATTCCATGGTATATATGTGCCACATTTTCTTTTTTCCAGTCTATCATTGATGGGCTTTTGGGTTGGTTCCAAGTCTTTGCTATTGTAAACAGTGCTGCAGTGAAGATGCGTGTGCCTGTATCTTTATAATAGAACAATTTATAATCTTTTGGGTATATACCCAGTAATGGGATTGCTGGATCAAATGGTATTTCTACTTCTAGATCCTTGAGGAATTGCCACACTGTCTTCCACAATGCTTGAATTAATTTACACCCCCACCAACACGGTAAAAGTGTTCCTTTTTCTCCACATCCTCTCCAGCATCTGTTGTCTCCAATTTTTTTAATGATCTCTCTCTAACTGGTATGAGATAGTATCTCAATGTGGTTTTGATTTGCATTTCTCTAATGACCAGTGATGATGAGCATTTTTTCATACGTTTGTTGGCCTCATATATGTCTTCTTTTGAAAAGTGTCTGTTCATATCCTTCACCCACTTTTGGATGGGTTTGTTTGTTTTTTCTTGTAAATCTGTTTCCGTTCTTTGCAGATTCTGGATATTAGCCCTTTGTCAGATGGGTAGATTGCAAAAATTGTTTCTCATTCTGTTCGTTACCAGTTCACTCTAATGATAGTTTCTTTTGCTGTGCATAAGTTCTGAAGTTTAATTACATCCCAGTTGTCTATTTTGGCTTTTTTTGCCATTGCTTTCTGTGTTTTAATTATGAAGTCCTTGTATGCCTGTATCCTGAATGGTATTGCCTAGCATTGTTATGGTGTTAGGTCTTATGTTTAAATCTTTAATCCATCTGGAGTTAATTTTTGTGTAAGGTGTAGGGAAGGGGCCCAGTTTCAGCTTTCTGCACATGGTTAGCCAGTTTTCCCAACACTATTTATTAAATGGGAAATCCTTCCCCCATGGCTTGTTTTTGTCAGGTTTGTCAAAGATCAGATGGTTGTAGGTGTGTGGCATTACTTTCAAGGCCTCTATTCTGCTCCATTGTTCTATATCTCTGTACCAGTACCATGCTGTTTTGATTACTGTAGCCTTATAATATAGTTTGAGTTCAGGTAGCATGATGCCTCCAGCTGTGTGTGTGATTTCAAAAACAGGGCTGATCTAAATTTTCTTCATAGAAGATTATCAAGTCAAAGGTTTAATGTATAGTTATTAGTATTATTGAAACTATGTATTTATATATACCCCAACCATTTTTTAAATATTTTCTTTGAAGATGTTTTCCTTAATGTCTGATTTTCTTATATGCAAGCATTTATAATCTCCCACTTGTCTGCAAGTCACAGAACAATCCTCTTTGTTTTATATGCTTAACACATTGCTTGGTGTTGATAAGAAATCATTTTTGAATATTTTCCGCTTTTAATTCCATACATTCTCCTTAGCCACTTCCAAGACATCAGTATATAACTACATGTTGATAATTCTCCCATACATATAAAAACACAGAGTTATTTCCAACTGATTTATCCATGACTTATCAAACTCAACACTTAACCTCCTTCCCACTTATTTCACCGCCTTAATATTCCCTTTAAGTTAGAGGCACCGTTAATGATACAGTTTCCCAAGCCAGAAAGACTGCTTTTATGTTCAAGCTTTCTGTGTCTGAAATAGTTTTCCAAGGATGCCATAACAAAGTAGCATGAACTTGGTGCCATAAAGAAAAGCATTTATTGTCTCACAGCTTTAGAGGCTGGGAGTTCACAATGAAAGTAACACCAGAATTGGTTTCTTCTAGGAGCTCTGAGGAAGAATCTATTCAGTGTCTCTTTCTGTAACTGGTGGTTTGCGGTCAATCTTTGGACATTACTTGACTTGCAGAGGCACTACTCCTGATGTATGGCGTCGTGTAGTGCTCTCTCTATGTGCAGGTATCTGTGTGCAAATATCCTCTTTTTCGAAGGACAGCAGTCATATTGGATAAAGGCCCCTGTTAATGACATTATCTTAACTAATTATATTTGTAGGGTCCCTATATCCAAACCAGTTTACATCCTGAGGTGCTGTTGGTTGGGACTTCAACGTATGAACTTCAGAGGAAAACAATTAAATCCATAACAGTCTACTTCATTATTTTACCCAATTTATATCCAATAATTCACTAAGTTCTACAAATACTTTGAATTTACTTAATTCTCTTCACCTCCATGACCCTACTTAATCCATAGCACTTTCTCTAAATTATTACAGCACCCTAACTCATCTCTCTTCCTCTTTTAAGTCTAGGCCATTAGAAAATTAAAGTCATACTGTTATATTCTCCTATTTTAAGTACTGTTTTACTTCAAATTTTCTTCATGATGGATTTCTGTTTACTCTAATTTTGAAGACTCTCCTATTTCTGAGCTCTTTAGATAAATTCTAACATACAAAATCTATGTTCCAAATATGAACTTATTTGTATTCATCAAATATACCATGTAATGTCTGTGTCATGAAATGTGTTATTTCTTTTCCTATATATATTTATTTTTCTGTCACTTTTTATCTATGTAATGCCTAGTTATTTTTCAGCTCTCAATTAAGATATTACTTCCAGAAAGTTTTCTCAGGCTCTTTGTGTTTTGATTAGATGCGACTTTTAGAAGTTACCCTAGAACCATGAATTTTCTCTGCCTTAGCATGCACCAGATTTTACAGAAATTTAACAATTTCTCTCTCTCTCTTTTTTAACCTGACTATAAGTACAATGAGGTAAGGGCCTTATATTCTTATCCCTTGTTATGTAAAGAGTTTATCAAATATTTTCTCTGTGACTACACACAAAGCAGTTTTACTTTTCTTTTGCCTATGTTGAAACATATTCTCTTGTAAGTCCCTTTCCTCACTTTTGTGACTGTTTTGGGGCAGATGGTGATGATATGCCCCAGTCATGATGAGGTATAAGAATAAGTCCTGTTTTGTAATTTTATCCTTAGGGATTAAAATATGTCATCCAGATAAGATCAATATCCAATCAATGTTCAAACAAAAGGAAGGCAGAGAAAAGTATTAAATATTGAAACAAAATACTCTAAATATTGAGAAATTAGGGCAAGTTCTTAAAAATTCAATAAAACAAGTATGCAGTAAGAAACTAGATAAAGAAATAAAGATAAAAATAGAATGCTAAAAAGTTCCAAATAAAAAACAAGCACATAAACAAAATACAGCAATTCCACATATATATGTTCAAAAGGAAATAAGAAAGATCAAATAGCCATATGTATGGTGTATACTTAGTTATACTTATTGCTGTACAATTTCATATTAATGCATTGAAATACCTGGGTAAAAATAATTTCTTTCTTGTGTAATATAATGTATTAAATTTGTGTCAACATACAGTAGAAATATAGACAAATAGACATAAAAAATAGAGAATTCTATTAATATTAATGAGACCTTGTGATAAAATAGTCTTGCTTAGAGTGTTTTGTGCATTTTTTTGGAATATTTATTCACATAAAGTCCATGTTTTTTGATATTTTTCATGTCAGAGATTGTACCTTTCTATTTTTTATATTTGATATGAAAATGTTATTAATATGGCAAAAGACTCATCTCACTTTTGACTATAGCTGCTCAGGTAATAAAAAGTTTGGCAAATTAACTCCAGTAGTATATTAAAATAGTATACTTTTGACCAAGCATCATGCAAATTATGAATGCCTGTATCAATGTTATAAATAATATTTTAGTATTAATAAGCAAATTATATAAATTTAAGTTTCTTAACATAAATCATTTAGGCACAAATCACAATGTGCAGTTTTAATAGTCAAAATGACAAAAGATAACTGATCTTCATAAATCACAAAATTATTGTTAAATATACAATCAGTTTTTGGTAAGAAATTTTAGTATATAACACAGCTAGTAATATCTCTGATAAACACTATGTGTGGGTGTGTTTGTGTATATATATATATATATTTGTGTGTTTGTATATATATATATTTATTATTGCACATGGTGTTTAATAGGTATTATGTTTTAGTGTATATATATATATTTATTACTGTGCATGGTGTTTAATATTGGGGTTGTTTTTAGAGTTTTATTATACGAACACATAATATCTATTAAACACCACGTACAATAATAAAACTCTAAAAACAACCCCAATATATCCTACTTTAGTTAGATATAAAACAGTGTTGCCTTTTCATTATTTGTGTTGTTCATGTGCTAGGAAAATTAAATTTAAAATGTAATAAAATGATTTTCATATTTAACTATTATATTCAGTGAAACTGAATTAAATTGCTTATTTCCAAAAATCTTCATCTATATTTTATAAATATTTTAAATATTCACCAAACCAATATAATGGGTTAGTGTGTAGTGTAGGGGTACTCCATAAGTACTTGCAATAGTATAATCACTATTATCATATTGAGAAGTTGTATAAAGGTGAAAATCGTAATTAAATTAAATAATTCCATAAAAACTTGTGTTCATAAAATTGACTTTTTTCGTCTTGTAAATTAGGTTGAATAAACTACACACAAATGCAAGTATATTTCAGGATATATATGTAATTTTTCTCTTGCAGTATTCTTAAAATAGTTAAAAATTTGGCACGATTTTGATAATTTGGTGGGAAAAATTACTTTGTGATTCTGGAGCAAATGGACTTGTCGTATGAGGATAACAAATGAACTTGTAAGTTTGCAAGAATATTAGTGGGTTTGTATTTCTGTTTTGGCTTTTGGAGAAGTAACAAAACACCAAGATTTTATTTTAAAGGGTGAATATTTTTCTATTTTTGATGTCACTACTAGAAATAATGTTTTTAGAACAATCATTTTTTCAGAGCTGGGGAAAGTCAGAGTCTGGCAGATGTACATGCTACATATCTTTGATGTAAGACAGATTTTTATAGCTTCCATTTCTACAGAAAGAGTTTCTTCAATGTACATTTACCCCTGAAAATATAAACAGTGAAATTATAGATTTTGTTTTTCACTCAAGTAGTTATAAAACCATGCAAAGTAACTTTTTCTCTTAAAAAGATGCAATTATTTCTTTTCTAGCATTGGAAAGCAAATTCAGATAATGTGTATAAAACTTTTATCTGGTCTATTTAAAGGCTTTTTACTAAAGGTCTTAGTGTAAAGATGGCTTGTTCTTTAATTTTAAGAGTTAAAGAACTCTAAAAACTGCAACACTAAAAAATAACGAAAAGAATAAATAAAATATCAGTAGCACTGTGCAGGTTGGTTTCTAAAAGGCCATGCATATATTTAAATGTTGAACAAATTTATATTTTTAATAAAAATTTCAATTATGCAATGCAATAGAGAGTATAGAGACAAAGTTCTCTTTTGCAAATTACTCAGATTCAGATACATAGCTGTTACCAATATCATTTGCACCCTTAAAGGACTTTATCACACACACACATGCACACAGTCCCTATATATGTTTATGTTTTCCCCACAAATATAATAGCCTGTCTGCCCATCTTTCCACACTCGGTTCTCTAACCCATGAGGGTGACATAGATTATGTCAGTTACTAGCATTCTGCTACTGAGTATGAGAGCGTAGTTAAGAGGGTGAAGTGAGTTTTATATTCCCTGCTGGGTTGGCAAGAGTTGACTCATTCCTTCTGTTGAGATCTCCATGATCTTTGTCATGTTTTCCTCTTTGTATATTGTTCTCTTTAAGGGTTCTGGTGGGAGAAGCTCTTAGTGACCATGTTGGTATCCCTTCTTATCCTTTCCTCAAATCTTTCTATATTTTAAAAAAGAGTCTTTTAATTATGTTAGCCTCAATTATACCATTTTGTTGAATCATCTGTACCCTGCAAGGACTGGTACATACACAGATTGCACACCCACACATATTCATATTCTATTTTACTTTTTTTCAGACAGAGTCATCCAGGCTGTCATCCAGGCTGGAGTGCAGTGACATGATCTTGGCTCACTACAACCTCTACCTCCCGGGTTCAAGGGATTCTCCTACCTCAGCCTCCCGAGTAGCTGGGACTACAGGTACCTGCCATCAGGCCCAGCTAATTTTTGTATTTTTAAGAGAGGCAGGGTTTCACCATGTTCGCCGTGCTGGTCTTGAACTCTTGACCTCAAATGATCCACCCACCTTAGCCTCCCAAAATGCTGGGATTACAGGTGTGAGCCCCCACCTCTGTCTCTTTCTTTATCTCTGCCTGTTTTTATCTTTACTAATTTTCTCAGTCTTTTCCATATACAATAGATACCTCTGTAATGTGAATTAGCTCCCATTTGATTAGAAAAATATGGAAAATATATTGTAAGCAGAGTTATTGTTTTCCGTATGTGCTTTTTCCTCAGCAATTGATGCCGGAATAGCAGGGATTTCTTTATACTCTTCTATAGAAAATAAAAACAAGCATGCAAATCAACAAAAAACAACCTGACTGTTACGCTGGTGGTACAGACTGTTTGGCTACATTGAAATAAAGTTACAAACACGTGCCTGCCTCTGGAAATCCTCCCTCAAAGGCATTTATATGAAGACATAGAAAGCTTTGGATTCATGGGAAATCAAAATGCTATCCTTGCCTACCTTAAAGATGACCCCATTGTCTCAGGGGTCAGCCCTACCTGCTTGCCTTAGAATCTACCCTGCTTGAGATAAAGGATGGTGAGAATATTCACTCTACCATTTTATTTTCTGTATTTACAGAAGTGGCAGTTTCCTGCTTTCTTGGGTAGTTCAATTATCTTTTCAATTACTTTTGCTATTTTTTTCTTTTATTTTGTTTTTAGGGAAGTATAAGCACTTTTTGCAGCAATTTGTAATAAAATTGCTTAGCATTTGAAGTGTGTATGTGTGTGTGTGTGTGTGTGTGTGTGTGTGTGTGTGTGTGTGTGCATGTGTGTGTCTGATTTCTCTTAAACCCTGAAACTTAATGTATGATTTTTTGGAATTCAAGACTGTTTAGGAATACATATAGTATATGATATCAGAATGACTACTGTATATATTTATGTCCGTACACGTTTATGCATGTGTCTGCCTATCTGTTCATCTACCTGTCATCTATCTTTAATAACTTTTTCACTTTTTGTCTTTTGTAGGAAGGCCAAACTCAATTTATAAAATATGTACTGCCATAATTTTGTAGTTTTTTAAATAATATTGAGTTCTCAATCTATCTATACTTCATTATTTATAAAGAGTCTGAGGTGTAAATTGAGACTTTATTATTCTCCATGTAGAAAGACAATTGTCTCCAAGTAATTAATAAACAAAACTTCATTTTATATTGAGTTAAATACCATTCTTATAGAAAAATATTTCATAGGATAGGATGGTATATTTTTTTAGTTGATGTATGATCAATTTCTAGATTCTGTACACTTTTATATAGGTCTAAATAATTTCCAATTTTGTGCTAATACCATCCTGGCTAAATAGTGTGCTTTGCTAGGTGGCAATATAATTCTCTAAAAAATAATCTCTGCTCTTCAGATAGTCTCTTTAAAATGAACCTGAGGATATTCTACCAAGTTACATAACATATAATGTCATTTGAAATAATTTCATTCCATTTGTAGGTTAATTTCATTAGAATTTAATTCTTTAAAAGATAAGAATATAAACACAAACACAATACACATGCAAATGTAAATCTAATAAAATTTCACAAGCCATAATTTAACCAGATGTTGAACATTTGATTAATTTTATTCTTTGTAAATGTGTTGATTTTAAATTGTTATTGTAAAACAACATATACACATTATACTTGTTAATTAGATATTGCTGTTTTATAAGATAGGAGTTAATATCACACCTTGACCTTGTACTAGTTTATCTGTATCAGTTAGGACTTCATGTAGTTTCAAATAAAGAAAAAAAGTACTATAGTGGCATCCACAAGTGTTATGCCAAAAAATTAGCAATATATCGGGCTTACTGGAGTACTGTTTATGAGAGAGACCCATGTAATTATAATTAGCAGAAGAAATACATGCAACTTCTCTGTGAAGCATCACATTCAGAGAGAAACATAACAGCCTAGAAAGGCCAGGCATATTTGGGAGAGTGGCTGGAATACTATTTCGGTACTACTGACAACTCCCATGGTGTAATCATGAGCCAAAATACAACAGTATTACCATGGTAGCATAATCTTGGCTGTGATTATTGCTTTAGTGTTTGCTGTGCTGCTAACAAATTGGACATTCAGTCTCAGCAGTAGGTATATCTGCCCTGGTGAAATAGTCTTCTTACTAATGGCCTCATGTTATGTGTCTATTCCTATCAAAATAGCTGTATGAACTCACAGTTTAGACACCAGAGTCTGTAAGAACAGAAGCTTGTTGATTTTTTTTAATCTGGTTAATCTATGTGTCCTTAGCAGTGGATGTCCTTTTGTAGATTCTAAGATACAAAGATATACACAGTTTAGTACCCAGTTCATTTCTGTTTTTAAAGTTATTTGTCTCCATACTTCTTATTTACCTCCTATAGACCTCTACCAACTACCTAAGGTATTTGCTATTATCCAGAAATTCATGTATGTGCTATATGTTTCTTCTGTATGTACTAAGATCAGATTCTGTTGTATGATAAGTTACTATTGTGTCTTCCCAAAATAATGATTTGTGCGTTTCACATGACTCAGATTTTGGTGCAGCTCTGGTTACATAATAATATCATAGCCCATGATCTGATGCCTTGGTTTACAATATGGTGCAATGGCATTCCAGGAGCAACTTTTTGAGTGATGAATATTTCTTTTCTACAGAAGATAAGAACTTATTTTTAGACCCAATAGGTATAAGCTTAATTGCTCCTCTGAGTATTCTTCACAGTGTGTTCTCATCTGCTAAAAGAAATCTATAGCACCATTGAATCTACCATGTCTTATGGTCCAAGGGAAAGGCTATACATATTATAGCCTAAAGCTTCTGAACAGTCATCAGATATAATGACCAACAGTAAAATTGATAGCCATATGAGTCTCCTGGTAAATAGAGTTAGAAAAACAGACTCAGGTGTGGTATGTACTGTGGCCAAAATCTTAATATGTCAACCAAAAGGTACACCACTTTTCTAAAAAATGGTAGGTGCAAGATACAATAAGTTATGCCAAAAATTTAGCCACATATCAGGCTTACTGGAGTACTATTTATGACAGAGTACTACATTTTCTGTCATAGAAGTGATGTCTTGGTATGACTTAGACCACTAGACCTCTAAGCATTTCACCAGTCTTTCAGACCTTAGATTACTTTTTTAGGGTTCATCTTCTATGAAGACAAACTATATTGAGTCATGAAAGAGACATCAAATACTAAGATAATATAATTATTCCATAATGAACTATAATAAAATCAAGCTAGAAATATTATAAATAAGAAAATATGGAAAATCTCCAAACATGAAAAAATTAAACAACACATTTATAAATAGTTCATAGGTCAAAGAGAAAGTCTCAAAGAAATAGCTATAAAGAAATGAAAGTAAAAATGCAACATATCAAATTACATGAGGCATAGATAAAGCAATACTAAGGGAAAGAGGCAAGCTTTCATTAGAAAAGAAGAAATATCTCAGACCAACAATTTAAAATTCCTACCTCAAGAAACTAGCAAAGAGCAATTAAAAATAAAGAAAAAGAAAGATAAGAGCAGATACTGAAGAAATTAAATCAGTAAAAGAGTAGACAAAAAATAAATAAATTCGTTGAAAACTACAAAGTACCTGTGGTGGGCAGAAAAATATCCCTTCCCCAATTTATCTTTCTTCTAATACCTGAAGCCTGTCAATATGTTGCCTTATGTAGCTAATGGAAATCAGCAGATGTGATTAAATTAAGGTTCTTGAGATAGGTAGTATTATACTGGATTATTTCAGTAGGAACTATGTAACCACAAAGGATTATAAGAAGGAGTTAGGAGTGTTAGATTCAGAAAACATGTGACAAGAGAAGCAGAAGTCGTAGAGAGAGAGAGATAAAGATACTATACTGCTGACATTGAAAAGGGTAGAAGAGGCCATGAACCTAGGAATACAGATGAAACCTAAAAGCTGGAAAAGGTAAAGAAAAGTATTCTTCCCTAGAGTTTCCCAGAGAAATGATGCCTTGGTGACATTTTGCATTTAGGACTTCTGACATCCAGAACTTTAAATAAAACAAATTTGTGGTATTTGAGGTAATTTGTTACATTAACAATAAAGAACTAACACACTATCAGAACACAATTTAGATAAAATAGCCAATCTACAAAGTATTATATCACTGAAGAAACTGAATAAGTAACTTAAAACTCTCAAAAAATAAATCTCCATGCCCAAATGATTTAACTGGAAAATTCCACAAAGTATTCAAAGAACATTACACATTATGTTCCAGAAAATAAATTCTCAATGTATTTTATGAGGATAGTAATGCACTAATACCAAAACTAAGCTTAATACAAAAAAGAAATAAAACTACTGATCAGTATTTTTCATAAATTTACAGGCAAAATTTCTTGACACAGTATTACCAATCAGATCCAACCATTTATTAAAAGAACTATAATCTATTATCAAGGGCAAGTATATAAGGTTGATTCAATATTTGAAAGTTAGTCAATTTAATCCAACATATAGAGTATAAAGAATAAAAAATGATATGATCACATCAAATGAAACAGGAAAAAATGATAAAATCCAATATCCATTCACGATAAACATCCTCAGAAAACTAGAAACAGGACTTTCCAAAACTTGGTAAACAGCATTTTTGAAAATTCCTACAGCTAAAAACACATTTAAAAATGAAATACTAAATGTTTCACCCTAAAATCATGAATTAGACAAAAATGTATATGTTCACTGTTCGAACAATTTAGTTTTCTGAAAGTTTTAGACACTATTAATTTTTTAAAATGATATTTCCAGATTCTTATAATCTTTTAAAAATACATTAATACTTATTGACCTTTTTCCAGAGGATCATTGCTATTAAAATAAAATGCAAGTTTGCCATTTTTCAAGATAAGTTCAGAAGTTTTATTATATTAAAATTTTTTCTAGAAAGAAAAATTTCTGCTAGGAGTGAATTGCAGATTTCACATAGAAATATATGTTTAACAAAAAGGAAAGAGGACACTTGTGCCTGTCAAAATTGATGCTTATGGAAATTCTTTCTATTCCCTTACCAAGGAGAGTCTCAAAAAGTACAATGTGATCATTGACCTAGAAATTGTTCATTCTGAAAGACAGATTAAATGAAGCCATATTCTTTTAAAATGTGTTAAATAGGAATGTCTTTATGATAGTATGTGACGGACTTAAGGCCAAACTTGACTTATCACCTTTTCATGAATTGTTTTCTAGTCTAGTGAACCTTCAAGTATTAGTCCTCAGGGCTAGCTTGAATTACAGATTTCATGATTTTAATCCTCTATCTTTTCTCTATAGAACAAAAACACTCAAGAAAAAATTCAAGAAAACAAAATTAAGGCAAGACTAAAGCATAGGAAGACTGTACAAATAATCATGCAAAAGCAAGATCTGGACAAACAATGTTTGACTAATCAGGTTAATACAGAAATATTTACCAACATTATACCAACAAATGTAAAGTTCTAATAACTTTGTATAAAGAACCAGATGTAATTATTTAACCATGATGTACCTCCAAATGAAAAGTCAGGCCATTTTTACAAAAAGCAGCTTTTCAAATATGCTAGTTAGTAATAGTTTCCATCATAATAAAATAAATTACACGAACTCTACAAATTAAACCAGAGTTTAGATTATGACTGAGACCAAGTTACTTGGAAGCAAACTGGAAAGACAAAAGGAATTTGAGCACAGGGTGCTGTTAATATGTTTATTTTCTGTTTACCTGAGGTTACCATCAAACGATACAAAGCAAGTTTATTTAATATAATATTGACAGAATGGCCAAAATTGTCAAGGAATGAGAACATCTCTCAACATATAAAATCATGAAGTTGGATTTATTGATTATTTTTAAAAAAGGTCAGATGTGAATTCATTAAGAAAAGTAAACTGATCTTGCATAAGGTTCTGGGGAAATTATTTTGGATTGTGTTCATCATAAATATCATGGTGGTTGAAATCTGCTAAAAACTCATGATTTATGTTGTCTAGAAAGTATGTTTGATGTTGATTTAAAGCAAGTGTAGGTTGACATTCAGTCTAGAAAGTGTATTCTCTGGAGTGTCTGCACTCTGGCTGGTGTTTTTAGGCTGTATCAGTTGGCTAGTATGTTGCAAAAGCAAGTTGTCATTGATCACACCAATTTATAACCCATTCCTGGTGCTTACTAGTTAAAACCATTTTTAATATTCACTGGCTGTAAGGCTATAAAGTTGTCAGTCTTTTCCTGGAAGTTTGGGAAATATATATATTTTTTAATTTTTTAAAATTTCAATAGCTATTGTCTTGGAGAATTTGCTTTTGTCTGGAAGCTAAGTTACAGTTTATTTTTCCACTGTTACAATTAACATTGCCTCTGCCTACTCATTCTTAATATGAGTCAATTAAGTTGAGTTATATTGGTTATAAAAGTTAAGAAACATACTTATCCTATCTATTAATATCTCATTTCGAGAGACCATAGTCTATTAACCACAAAACTCCATGTCACATGAAGCCACCAGGACTCTACAAATTCTATTTTCTTCAGTACGGGAGCCAAGTTTCATAGCAGCATCATCTACAATCAATACTAGTTCAGGAAAGACAAGATTTTCAATAATGGTTTTGTTCTCATTGCTGTATTCCTATCATTGTAGTGAAGTGGGTGTGATCTCTGTTCTCCTTGGAAAAAGAGCTGTGAGTTTTTAGTTTTACAGTTTAACATGCCAATTTTCCCGAACTTTTAAAATCATTTGTTCTCTAAAGAACTTTCAGAATCTCCATGCAATTTGTGTTTTCTTTTTAAGTTCAGAACAATTATTCTAGTAGCATATTAGAGCTGACAGATTATTTTGCCAGGTTATTAAATCCTGATTTTTGAAAATGTCCTCTAGATAATATATTTTAAAGAAAGCTCTACTGTATAAACTTCTGTCTTATATTCTGACACCTTACCTGCTCTTTCCCTTCTAAAATCCCAGGCGTGTCCTGCCAGTTCTAGCTCGTGCATACTAGCAGGAATTTGCAGCTTTTGAGTGGATAATTCATTTCTTCCCATAACATGAACACTAACTCCTCATTGAAGCCATGATCTGAATGATTTCTACATTATGGAATTCCTTGAAACTTTCATTAATGCCTAACCCATAAACATTTAAAATTGTATTCACTGTATTTTGAAAAATATATGTAATATGTTTCTTGGGTATAAACTTTCATTCTCTCTCTCTAAATGAAATTTGTTAATTTTAGTGCACAAATGCCCTAAAGAGTTATTTGTTTTAATCTTGATATATTAGTTTCTGAAAGATTTCTTGATTTTATTTTATTACTTTTTCAGACACACTAATGTAGTGGTTAATTTCAAAGACTCTGTAGTGTATCTACTCCATATTCTAACTCTAAAATTCTGTAAAAGTTACCTCTGTGTATTTCAATTTTCATGTATGAAATAGTAATACTAATAGTGCTGATGTGATACAGCTATTCTGAGCACTAGTGAAGGGAGTTTCTATTAATGAAGAGCTTTTATATATAAATATATCCATATTCATATCTGTATCTAGTGCTTATACATATAAATACAGATGCATATATAATAAATGTATAATTCATTAAGGATTAATAAAAGTATATGATAATAAATATTAGATATGTTACTCTAAAATCATTTTCTGTATTTTTGGAGCTAAGTTTCTAGGTTGATAAATGTTTGCTGACTTTTTTGTGGTGAATTATACCTTTTACTGATATAAATATAATTTTGATCACTTATATTTTCAAAACATTGAATTTAATATTATCTGATATTAACATTGTTCTGAGTTGATTTCTTAGCATTTTTCTTGTCTATGTTTCTCCTCATTAAGAAGTTTAAGTATTTTGTTAAATTTTTTAACATTAGAGATCTATATTTAAATTCCACAAAATAATACAGGTTCTGTCTGTCTATGCTGTGTAAAATAAACTTAGATGTCTTAATATATTAAGATTACAGAAGATGACTGAATAGGAACAGATCCAGAGTGCAGCTCCCTAGTGAGAATGATGCAGAAGGTGAGTGATCTCCGCATTTCCAACTGAGGTACCAGGTTAATCTCCATAGGGCTGGTTGGATGGTGGATGTAGCCCAAGGAGGGCAAACAAGGGCAGGATGGAGTGTTGTCTCACCTGGGAAGTATGACTGGCAGGAGAACTCCCCCTCCTACCCAAGGGAGGCCATTGGGAACTTTTCCAGACACTCCAGCACTCCGGCTCAGATACTGTGCTTTTCCCACAGTCTTTACAGCCCACAGACCAGGAGATTCCAGCTGGTACTGACAACACCAGCTCCATGGGTTTCCAGCACAAAACTGGGCCGCTGTTTTAGCTGGTTCCTGGAATGCCTGTGAGACAGAACCACCTATTCCCCTGAAGGAAAGGGGGCTGAAGACAGGGAACCAAGTGATCTAGCTAGGCGGGTCCCACTCCCACAAAGACCAGCAAGCGGAGCCACTGGCTTGGGATTTTTGCAGCCAGAACAGCAGCTTGAGCTCAACTTGAGATGATGGAACTCAGTAGGGGTAGGGGCGTCCACCATTACCAAGGCAGTTCTAACCTTGCCTGGATAAGCAAAATCTCAAGTAGGTTTACACAGCAGCTGAGTGGAGCCCATGGCAGCTCAGTAAGGCCTCTGTAGGTAGACTGTGATAGACTCTCTCCTTGCTGGGCAGGGCATCTCTGAAAAAGGGCAGCAGCCCATCTGGGAGTTATAAATAAGCCCCACCTTCCTGAGTGAGAGCACCTGGGAAAAGGGGTGGTTATGAGTTCCATTTCAGCAGACTTAAACTTCCCTGCCCAGCAGCTCTGAAGGGAACAATGGAGCTCCCAGTATAGCACTTGAGGTCTGACAAAGGACAGACTGCCTCCTCAACTGGCTTCCTGACCTCCATATCAAAAGAGACACCTCATACAGGAGAGCTCTGGCTGACATCTGGTGGATACCCTTCTGGGACAAAGATACCAGAGGAAGGAATGGGCAGCAGTCCTTGCTGCTCTGCAGCCCTGTGGGTGATTCCCAGGCAAGCAGGGTCTGGAATGGACCTCCAGCCATCCTGCAGCAGATGGGCTTGACTGTTGGAAAGAAAACTGAAAAACAGAAAGAAATATTCTCTTCCTCTTTCTTTCTCTCTTTTATTCTTTCTTTTCTTTCTTTTGCTATTTCTTTCTTTCTCCTTTTCTCTTTTTCTAAAATCTCTCCCTCTTTCTTTCTCTTTCATTCTTTTTTTCTTTCTTTTGCTGTTTCTTTCTTTCTCCTTTTCTCTCTTTTTCTAAAATCTCTTCCTCTTTCTTTTTTTTCTTTCTTTTGCTGTTTCTTTCTCCTTTTCTCTCTTTTTCTAAAATTTCTTCCTCTTTCTTTATTTCTTTCTTTTGCTGTTTCTTTCTTTCTCCTTTTCTCTCTTTTTCTAAAATTAAATAAATAAATAAATAAATAAATAAATAGAAAGAAATAGCTTCAACATCAACAGAAAGTAAGCCCACTCAGAGATCCCATTCGAAAGTGACCAACTTCAAAGACCAAAGATAGATAAAACCACAAAGATGGGAAGAAACTAGCACCAAAAGGCTGAAATCACCAAAAACCGAAACACCTGTTCTCCTCCAAGGGATCACAGCTCCTCACCATCAAGGGAGCAAAATTGGATGGAAAATGAGTTTGACAAATTGACAGAAGCAGGCTTCAGAAGGTAGGTAATAACAAACTTCTCTGAGCTAAAGGAACATGTTCTAACCCAATGCAAATAAACTAAGAACCTTGAAAAAAGGTTAGAGGAAATGCTAACTAGAATAACCAGCTTAGAGAAGAACATAAACAACTTGATGGAGCTGAAAAACACAGCACAAGAACTTCATGAAGCATATACAAATTTCAATAGCTGAATCAATCAAGCAGAAGAAAGGATATCAGAGATTAAAGATTAACTCAATGATATTAAATGAGAAGGCAAGATTAGAGAGAAAGAGTTAAAATAAATGAACAAAGCCTCCAAGAAATATGGGATTATGTGAAAAGACCAAATCTACGTTTGATTGGTGTACCTGAATGTAACGGAGAATGAAACCAAGCTTGAAAACACTCTTCAGGATTTTATCCTGGAGAACTTTTCTAACTTAGAAAGGCAGGCCAACATTCAAATTTAGGAAATACAGAGAACACCACAAAGATATTCCTCAAGAAGAGCAATCAAAGGCACATAATTGTCAGATTCACCAGGGTTAAAATGAAGGAAAAATTGCCAAAGGCAGCCAGAGAGAAAGGCTGGTTTACTCATAAAGGGAAGCCCATCAGACTCACAGCAGATCTCTCAGCAGAAACCCTACAAGCCAGAAGAGAGTGGGCACCAATATTCAACAGCTTTAACAAAAGAGAACTTTCAACTAAGAATTTCACATCCATGCAAACTAAGCTTTATAAGTGAAGGAGAAATAAAATCATTTCCAGACAAGCAATTGCTGAGAGATTTCAACACCACCAGGCCTGCCCTAAAATAGCTCCTGAAGGCAGCACTAAACATGGAAGGAAACAACCAGTACCAGCACTGCAAAAGCGTACCCAATGGTAAAACCCATTGACACTGCATCAGCTAATGGGAAAATCAACCAGCTAGTATGAAAATGGCAGGATCAAATTCACACATAACAATATTAACCTTAAATGTAAATGGGCTAAATGCCCCAATCAAAAGACACAGACTGGCAAATTGGATGAAGAGTCCACACCCACTGGTGTGCTGTATCCAGGAAACCCATCTCATGTGCAAAGACACACATAGACTCAAAATAAATGGATGGAGAAAGATTTACCAAGCAAATGGAGAGCAAAAAAAAGGTGGGTTTGCAATCTTAGTCTCTGATAAAATGGACTTTAAACCAACAAAGATCAAAGGAGACAAAGAAGGGCATTACATAATGGTAAAAGGATCAATGCAACAAGAAGAGCTAACTATGCTAAATTTATATGCACCCAATATAGGACCACCCAGGTACGTAAAGTAAGTTCTTAAAGACCTACAAAGAGACTTAGACTCCCACACAATAATAATGGGAGACTTTAACACTCCACAGTCAATATTAGATAGATGAATGAGACAAAAAATTAACAGGGATATCCAGTACTTGAACTCAGGTCTGGAACAACAGGACCTAATGGACTTCTATAGAACTCTCCACCCCAAATCCACAGAACATACAGTCTTCTCAGCACCACATCACACCTCCTCTAAAATTGACCACATATTGGAAGTAAATCACTCCTCAGCAAATTCAAAAGAACGGAAATCATAGCAACCAGTCTCTCAGACCACAGTGCAATTAAATTAGAACTCAGGATTAAGAAATTCACTCAAAACTGTACAACTACATGGAAACTGAAGTACCTGCTCCTGAACGACTACTGGATAAATAATGGAATAAAAGCAGAAATAAAGATGTTCTTCAAAACCAATGAGAATGAAGACACAATGTACTAAAATCTCTGGGACACATTTAAAGCAGTGTCTAGAGGGAAATTTATATCACTAAATGCCCACATGAGGAGTGAGGAAAGATCTAAAATCAACATACTAACATCACAATGAAAAGAACTAGAGGAGCAAGCCAAACAAATTCAAAAGCTAGCAGAAGACAGAAATAACTAAGATTAGAGCAGAGCTGAAAGAGATAGCGAAACAGTAATCCCTTCAAAACATCAATGAATCCAGGAGCTGGTTTTTTGAAAAGATCGATATAATAGATAGACCACTAGCCAGACTAAAATAAAAGAGAAGAATTGAAGAATGAAATAAAAAATGATAAAGTGGATTTCATCACTGATTCCACAGAAATACAAACTGCTATCAGAGATTACTACAAACACCTCTATGCACACAAACTAGCAAATCTAGAAGAAATGGATAAATTCCTGGACACTTACACCTTCCCAAGATTAAACCAGAAGTTGAATTCCTGAACAGACCAATAACAAGGTCTGAAGTTGAGGCAGCAATTAATAGCCTTAAAAAAATCCAGGACCAGGCACATTCAACTTGGCTTTGTCCTGGGGATGCAAGCCTGATTCAATATATGGAAATCTATGAACATAATCCATCATCTAAACAGAACCAAAGACAAAAGCCATATGAGTATCTCAATAGATGGAGAGAAGGCCTTTGGCAAAATTCAACAACCCTTTATGCTAAAAACCCTCAATAAACTGGGTAACGATGGAACCTGTCTCAAAATAATAAAACCTATTTATGACAAACCCACAGCCAATATCATACTGAATGGGCAAAAAATGGAAGCATTCCCTTTGAAAACTGGCACAAGACAAGGGTGTCCTCTATCACCACTTCAACATAGTATTGGAAGTTCTGATCAGAGCAATCAGTCAAGAAAAAAAATAAATAAAGGGTATTCAATTATGAAAGGAGGAAGTCAAATTGTCCCTATTTGCAGATGACATGATTGTATATTTAGAAGACCCCATTGAATCAGCCCCAAATCTCCTTAAGCTAATAAGTAACTTCAGTAAAGTCCCAGGATACACAATCAATGTGCAAAAACCACGAGCATTCCTCTACACCAATAACAGACAAACAGAGATCCAAATCATGGGCAAACTCCCATTCTAAATTGCTAAAAAGTGAATGAAATACCTAGGAATACAAATAACGAGGGATATGAAGGACTTCCTAAAGCAGAACTACAAATTACTGCTCAAGGAAATAAGAGAGGACACAAACAGACGAAAAAATATTCCATGCTCATAGTTAGGAAGAATCAATATCTTGAAATTGGCCATACAATCCAAAGTAATTTATAGATTTGGTGCTACCCCCATCAAGCTACAATTGACCTTCTGAACTGGAAAAAGCCACCTTAAACTTCATATGGAACCAAAAAAGAGCCTTCATAGTCAAGACAATCCTAAGAAAAGAAAAGAAAAAAAAAAAGCTGGAGGCATCACATTACCCAACTTCAAACTATACTACAAGGCTACAGCCTACAGTAATCAAAACATCATGGTACTGTTAGGAAAACAGAGATACAGACCAATGGAACAGAACAGAAGCCTCAGAAATAATGCCACACATCTACAACCATCTGATCTTTGACAAACCTGGCAAAAACAAGCAATGGAGAAAGGATTTCTTGTTTATTAAATGGTATTGGGAAAACTAGCTAGCCATATGCAGAAAGCTGAAACTGGACAACTTCAAAAATTAACTCCAGATTGAGTAAAGATTTAAACATAAGACCTAACACCATAAAAGCCCTAGAAGAAAGCCTAGGCAATACCATTTAGGACATAGGCATAGACAAATACTTCATAACTAAAACACCAAAAGCAATGGCATCAAAAGCCAAAATAGACAAGTAGGATCTATTAAACGAAAGAGCTTCTGCACAGCAAAAGAAATCATCATTAGAGTGAACTGGCAACAAACAAAATGGAAAAAAAAATTTTGCCATCTACCCATCTCACAAAGGGCTAATACCCAGAATCTACAAAGAACTAAAACAGATTTACAAGAAAAAAAACAAACAACCTCATCAAAAAGTGGGCAAAGGATATGAACAGACACTTTTCCAAAGAAGACATTGATGCAGCCAGCAAACATTTGAAAAATAGCTCATCATCACTGCTCGTTAGAGAAATGCAAATCAAAACCTCATTGAGATACCATCTCGCACCAGTTAGAACGCCATCATTGAGAAACACTGTAGAAAACAGATGCTGGAGAGGATATGGAGAAATAGATATGTTTTTACACTGTTGGTGGGAGTGTAAATTAATTCAACCATTGTGAAAGACAGTGTGGCAGTTCCTCAAGGATTTAGAAATAAAATACCATTTGACCCAGCAATCCCATTACTGCATATATACCCAAAGGATTATTAATTCTTGTATTATAAAGACACATGGACATGTATGTTCATTGCAGCACTGTTTGCAATAGCAAAGTCTTGGAACCAACCCAAATGCCCATCAAGGATAGACTGGATAAAAAAAAATGTGGCACATATACACCATGGAAAACTATGCAGCCATAAAACGGATGAGTTCATGTCCTTTGCAGAGACATGGATGAAGCTGGAAACTATCATTCTCAGCAAATAGACACAAGACAGAAAACCAAACACTGCATATTCACACTCATAAGTGGTACTGAAGAATGAGAACACATGGATATGGAGAGAAACATCACACACCAGGGCCTGTTGTGGGGATGGGAGAGCTGATAGAGCTGGAGGTGGGGGATTGGGGAGGGCTAACATTAGGAGAAATACCTAATGTAGATGACGGGGGTGATGGATGAAGCAAACCACCATGGCATATGTATGCCTATGTAACAAACCTGTGTAATCTGCACATGTACCCCAAAAGATAAAGTATAATAAAAAATTAAAGATTATGTATACATATGTCATAATATTATATTATTATATGTCATATAACATTACTATAACATAAAAGCAATCGGCAATTTGGGTTAAGCAATCAGACATTTCTTTGGCAAATTAATATAACTAGTCATTTGATGGAGTCATTCACTTATTAGCCAGTCATTTTAAAAAGAAAAGTTAATGGGCCTGTGTAGGAATGTTCCAATTATAATCTATTTGACTGATTTTGCTTTATAAAATATAATTTTAATATCATGTTTTCTGTCAAACAATTCTAATGCTCTATTATTCCCTTTTTAACTTTAATATCTATTTTTTTCACTAATACAATAGCATTATTATACAAATGAAAATATTTTCCATATTTTCATGTCATTGTGAATTCAATATATCTTAAAGAATAACTAAAACAGTATTTTAACCTCTTTCTCATTTAGAAAAGTGCAGCTCACTGCCAGCACTCATTTAATTTTACATAAATATGATTTTTGAGGTTGAAGCAAATCTGTCTGACTTTCAATGTGGAAATAAAATATACAAACTATTCTTGGAGTTATGTCTAAACAGAACTAACATCAGAATTGTCTGAATCATCAGAATCTTCTATTTTGGAAAAATCAAATTAATCAAATGAATCTTCAGCCAACAAACTATTGGAGAACAATATTAACACCACCCATAGAAATGCTACATTTTTTAGGATTTATCCTGTTTAGCAATTGAGAATTACTATATTTTGCAAATGAAATCACCACTGTTAAAAACATAATGCCATAAATTGAATGATGTCTTCTGTTTCCAAAGTTGATATACTAGAGCTATGCAAAAACTAGAATAAAAGCAAGACAGCCTATGGCAAAGTTACCTTGGGGTAAACACTGAAGCTTCAAGTGCCGTCAGTGAGCATACTCAGGACAAATGGAAAATGAGTTGGAAATAAAAAATTTTATTATGTATCTATTTAATACATATGTAAAGTTTTTGGTTTACATTTGTACATAAATCAAAATATTACTGAGGCAGGTCAAAATTGATTCGAGTTTTATTTTGTCAAGGTTGAGGACGTGCCTGGAAAAAGAAAATACAAGTTACAGTACAATCTTTGGACTGATTTTTCCAAAGAGGGTTTTGGGAACTTCAATACTGAAAGGGAAAAGAGCAGGCAGGACGGGAAGAAAAAAGGCATGTGAATAGGCAATAAGGCAAATGGTTACATTCTTGTGAGGCTTTGATTAGCGCTCAGTGAATCTGTATTTTACCTGTGAAAAGGAGTAGGAGGGAAAGCAAATTATGCATTCATCTTGTGCTTTGTAACTATACACTTTATACAAGATAAAGTAAGAATGTGAAATTACAGCTATCTGTATGGATAAAAAAGGAAGGCAGCTTTGGGCATGATTCGGTTCCCAAACTTAACTTTCTCTTTGGTATAGTGAGTTTGAGGTTTGAGATTCTGCTTTTCTTTCACACCACACAATTCAGATATTATTTGAGGAAAGTATGTTGATTGCATTTAATACATAATAGGGACAATAGGACATGGAAGCATTTTACAAAACAAAGGGCTAATACACAAAATGATGCTACTAAATAATGTGACAACTAATAAAGAGGTAGAATTTAAGTCATGTCTGTGTCACTGCAGATTAAATGTTATTTTCATGACATTCTGTATTGTGTTTGGCACCTATATGGATTATGTTACTGAAGTGATTATGAAATACAGCGTGGTCTAATTTGAAATTAACTGTGAGAAAGCTAAGAGTAAAACAGCAGACAGAATCATAATTACAGCAATAGCCCTATGTATTTATAACATTAATGTACTTCTTAATGCTTATCTCTTGTGTTACCTTACAAAATAAGCTAAATTATCTCAAATTTTAAATAAATAAATGGGCAAATTCTTATCACTTTACAAAATAAGTTAAACTATCTTGAATTTTAAATGAATAAATGGGCAAATTATTATTACACACAATTTCCTTTTTAATGGATTTCATTTCTTAGAACAGTTTTAAATACAAAGAAAATTTTAGAAGATAGTACAGAGAGATTCTATATAATCCACACTCAGTTTTCCTATTGTTATACAATATACTACTATGGTGCATTTTTACATGTAATAAATTCATATTGAAGCATCATAATGAATAAAAGTCCATAATTTTCTTCAGATTTCTTTAGCTTGTACCTAATGTCTTTTTCTATAGAAGAATTCCATCTAAAGAAGCAATCACATTTAGTTGTCATATCTATTTAGGCTCTTCTTGGCTGTGACATTTCTCAAAAGATTTATTGGCTTTGTTGCCCTTGGCAATTTTAGCTTTACTCTTTCAGTGTTTTATAGGTTACCTTTAGAATGAAATTTTTCTGAAGTGTCTCATAATTAGACTGAGGTTATAGGTTTTGGGGAACAAGACCACGGAGGTAAAGAGCCATTTTCAACACATGATATCAAGAATACATATTGTTAATATAATTTATGACTATTGATGTTGACTAATACCTGGGTAAAGTTATGCTTTTCAGGTTTTTCAAGGTAAAGTTAGTTTATTTTTGCTATAAAGCTCAAGTAAAGTCATTTTTTTCTTCCCATATTGCAGTCTTTGGAAGGAAATTACTGTAGCCCACACTTAAGGAGAGGTCAATTATATTCCTCCTCATTTATGGAGGAGTGATTATAATTTGTTTAAATTATTTTGCATGGGAAATTAATTTCTCCCCATTTATTAATGTATTAAATCATTTATTCATATTGATATGAACTGATGGATATTTGTTTTATACTTTGTGTTATAATATAAATCTTTCTTCCTTCCTTCCAACCTTCCTTCCTCTCTTCCCTCAGCTCTTTTTTCATTTCCTCTGTTTTTTAATTCCATTTTCTCTTTCATTTTGCATAAATTGTTCTTCCTTTGGCCACTGGAAACATTTTAGTTGGCTCCAGTGTTCCTTTGACTTCTCCCCCAGTAATCATTTTTTCATCATTTCCTTACTTTCTAGCATTAAAACATATTTCAGGTTTATTTTGTGTAGTTCCCTGCCTTCCCCTAGAATTAATATTTTCTCCAAAGAGTTCTAATCTTTTTTGTTGGGGAATGGTATTAGAAACAAAGAACAGGCTGCCAGGTTTTAATCATTGCTACTGGTATGTTGTTTCCTTCAGGCACTCTCATCTAACAGAGGAAGACAATACATGTATATACTAACATGTGTCTATATACATATGTACAATTATTTCTTTATGTAATCATCTATACTGAACTAAGCTAAAACATTACTTGATACTGACATTGTCAAATCTAGTCCATTACCACATGGTTAATTCTAGCCTCCTCATCTTATCTGTTTCTGTTCTCCAATAGTTAGAAATATGGCTCCTACAATCCATTGTTCATTTATTGATTAATTCCAGTGGATGGGTATAGTTATCACAGAATTATTAATTCATATCCCTGTCATCTTGGAAAACAACTTTTCCAAATAGACTGCATTGCTCAACTCCTTTCATCTTTAGTCTTACAGACTGAACTCATTTCCAAAGTATTTAAGTCAAAATTTTTTCCCTCCATTCCCTTCAGTGATGTAGCTTCATAGTTGTAATACAGTTAGACTCTCACATCACAGTTTGTATTCCTTTCTGGGATATATCAAGCTCATATTCATATATATGGAATAAATTTGTTTACATCAAGTTTAACCATTTGTGCTGAAAATTTCAGTGAGTTTTGAAAAGTATATAATGCCATAAATGGGTGTGGGGTTTTGTTAAAGGTTTTGTCTTCATCAACTACATGGTTTATATATATATATTTAGCTTATTGATGTGGTGAATTACATCACTAGATGTTTGAATGCCAAATATGTCTGAATATGTGGAATCAACACTGTTTCATCATGGTATACAATTTTTAAATTTATAGTTAGATTTTATTTGCTAATATCTTGGGAATTTTTGCATCTATGTTTATAAGAGATATTAGTTTGTAGTTTTCCATTCTTGTAATATCTGTATTTTGTTTTGGTTTTCAGGCGCTGCTGGGAAGACAGATTGAATTAGGAAATAATTTATTTCCTAATTTTTTTCCTGCTTTTATTTTAGAGGAGAGATTAAAGAGTATTGGTATTATTCTTTCTTAAATGCTTGATGAAATTCATCAATGAAATTATTTGGGCCTAGCATTTTGTTGGAGAAAAGCTTATTGATTTAATTATTAATTTAGTATTTGTAACGATGATTAGACTCTTCTGATTATTTTACCTTGTGTGAGTTTTGCTAGTTGGTGTCTTTAAAATAATTGATTGTTACCCAAGTTATATAATATAGACATAGAATAGAAATGTTCATAGCATTTCTTTATTATCTTTTGATGTTTATGAAATCAGTAATGATAATGACTAGTCATTTGTAACATTGATAATTTGTGTTTTCTCATTTTTTCTTGATTAGCTTGGCCAGAGGTTTGTCAATTTTGATCTTTTCCAAGAACCAGCTCTTAGTTTTGCTATCTTTTTCTATTGCTTTACTGCTTTTGTATTAGTCCATTCTCATGTTGCTACGAATAAATACCTGAGACTAGGTAATTTAGAAAGGGTAGAGTATTAATTGACTAACAGTTCTGCATAGCCAGGGAGGCCTCAGGTAACTACAATCATGGTGGAATTGGCCTTTTTTTTAAAAAAAAAAGGTGGGGTTTCACCATGATGGCCAGGCTGGTCTTGAACTCCTGACCTCAGATGATCCACCCACCTCAGCCTCCCAAAGTGCTAGGATTATAGGTATGAGCCACTGCACCTGGCAGAATTGGCCTTTTCATAGGGCAGCAAGAGAGAAAATGAGTGCCAGCAGAAGAAATGCCAGATGTTTATAAAACCATCAAATCTCATGGGAATTCACTCACTATTATGAGAAGATCATGGGGAAAACCACCCCCATGATTCACTTACCTCCCACCAGATCCCTTGACACATGGGGATTATGGGAATTACAATGAAAGATGAGATTTGGATGGGGACACAGTCAAATCACATTACTCCACTTCTGGCCCCTTCCAACTCTCATGTCCTAACATTTTAAAACACAATCTTGCCTTCCCAACCTTCTCCCAAGTGTTAACTCATTCCAGCCTTAATCCAAATGTCTAAGTCCAAGGCCTCATCTGAGATAAGGCAAGTCCCTATCACCTATGAGTCTGTAAATCAAAAGCAACTTAGTTATTTTCTAGATGCAATGGGAATATAGGCAATGGACAAATACAACCACTCCAAATGGAAGAAATTGCCCAAAACAAATTGGCCACAGGCCCCATGCCAGTCTCAAATCTAATAGGGTAATCATTATACATTAAAGTTGCAAAATGATCTCTTTGACTCCATGTCTCACATCCAGGACACACAATTGCAAGAGATGAAATCCCAGGACCTTGGGCAGCTCTGCCCTTGTGGCTTTGCAGGATGCAGCCTCCTACTCTGCTGTTTTCACAGCTGGAATTGAGTGTCTGTGGCTTTTCCAGGTACACACAGTAAGCTGTTGGTGGATCTACAAATTTTGGGCTGGAGGACAATGGTCTTCTTCTCATAGCTCCACTAGTCAGTGCCCCAATGGGGACTCTGCTTGGAGCCTCTAACCCTACATTTACCTTCTGCACTGCCCTAGCAGAGGTTCTCCTTGAGGGCTCCAACCTTACGCAAACTTCTGCCTGAACATCCAGGTGTTCCCATACCTCCTCTGAAATATAGGCAGAAGTTCCCAAACCTCAATTCTTGTCTTCTTAGCACCTGTAGGCTCAACACCATGTGGAAGCTGCCCAGGATTGTGGCTTGTACCCTCTGAAG
This sequence comes from Plecturocebus donacophilus, assembly GCA_004027715.1. NCBI lineage: Eukaryota > Metazoa > Chordata > Mammalia > Primates > Pitheciidae > Plecturocebus > Plecturocebus donacophilus. The sequence continues at coordinate 28,549 of PVKP010003312.1, forward strand.
CAGGTCTAACCTGTACCTTGGCCCCTTTTAGCCATGGCTGAAGTGGTTGAGATGCAGAGCACCAAGTCCAGGCTGTACACAAAAGAAGGTCTGCATCTGGCCCAGGAAACCATTTTTTTTCTTCTAGGAACCCAGGTCTGTGATGAGAAGGGCTGCCATGAAGTTCTCTGTCATGACCTGGAGACATTTTCCCCATCGTCTTGGTGATTAGCATTTGGCTCTTTGTTACTTATGTAAATTTCTATAGTGAGCTTGGAATTTTTCCCAGAAAATTGGTTTTCTTTTCTGTTGCATCATCAGGCTGCACATTTTCCAAACTTTCAAGCCCTGCTTCCTCTTGAACTCTCTGTCACTTAGAAATTTATTCTGATAGATACCCTAATCATCTCTCTCAAGTTCAAAGTTCCATAGATCTCTAGGACAGGGGTAAAATGCCACCAGTCTCTTTGGTTAATGCCAGTGACCTCTACCAACAAGTTCCTCATCTCCATCTGAGACCATGTCAACCTAGACTTCATTGTCCATATCACTATAAGCATTTTGGTCAAAGCCACTCAACAAGTCCCTAGGGAGTTCCAAATCTCCCCAAATCTTCTTGTCTTCTGTGCCCTTTAAGTCTCTAGGAAGTTCCAAATTTTCCCATACTTCTTCCTTGTCTTCTTCTGAGCCTTTTCCCATATTTTTTCCTATCTTATTCTGAGCCTTCCAGACTATTCCAGCCTCAGCTATTCAGTTTCATAGTCGCTTCCACATTTTCATGTATCCTTATAGCAGTGTCTCACTCCTTGGTACTAAATTACAGCATTAGACCATTCTCATACTGCTATAAAGAAATGTCCAAGGCAATTTTAAATGATAGAAGTTAAATTAACTCACAGTTCTGCATGGCTGGAGAAAACACAGGTAACTTACAATCATGGCAGAAATCACCTCTTCACAGGGCAGCAAGAGGAAGAATGAGTGCCAGCAGGGGAATTGCCAGAGACTTAAAAACCATGAGATTTCATAAAAACTCATTCGCTATCATAAGAACAGCATGGGAAAAACCACCTCCATGATTCAATTACCTCCCATCAGATCCCTCCCAACACATGAGGGAATTATGTCAACTATAATTCAAGATAAGATTTGGGTGGGAACAGCCAAACCATATTAGCTTTCAACTTTATTGATTTTTGCACCAACAGCTCTTTTATTTACTTTCCTGTGGCAGAAGCTTAGATTATTAATAGCACAATATAACTTTATTTTCTTTAATATATGGATATAAAGCTATTAATTTTTCTTAAAACTTTGATCTGTTGTAACTTAATTTTCATTTTGTTCAAATCACTTTTTGAGACTCTTCCTTCATTGTGCAATTTTTTGCAATTTGTTCTTTGTGTTTCAAATACATGAATTTTGCACCTCTTTTCCTGTTACTGATTTATACTGTAATTCCATTGTTGTAAGTGTATGTTTTGTATAATTTTTATTATATTACATTTGATAAGATGTGGTTTTTCTTCCAGACTATAGTCAATATTGGTGAGTGTTACATATGAGGTTGAGAGGAATGTGTATTCTGCTCTTATTGGATAAAGTATTCTATAAATATAAATTAGATTCAAATGATTGATGGTGCTATTCAGTTCAATTGTATTCTCACTGATTTTCTGCTGACTGTATCTGACAATTACTGATAAAGGAGTGCTGCAGTTTTCAACTATCCTGGTGAATCTGTCTATTCATGCAATTGTATTATTTTTAAATGATGTATTTGTTCATTTATTTATTTTTGAGACAGAGTTTCACTCTATCACCCAGGCTGGAATTTGGTGGCAAGATATCTGCTCACTTCAACGGCTGGCTCCCGGGTGCAAGCAATTCTCCTGTCTCAGCCTCCTGAGTAGCTGGTACTATAGACACCCACCACAACACCCAACTAATTTTTGTATTTTTAGTAGAGACAGGGTTTCACCATGTTTGTCAGGCTGGTCTCAAGCTTGTGATTTCAAGTCATCCACCCTCCTTGCCTCCCAAAGTGCTGGGATTAAAAGTGTGAGCCTTCATACCTGGCTTTTTAAATGATTTTTGATGCTTTATTGTTAGATACATGTTTGTTAATTATTATGTCCTTTTTAATAATTAATGTCTTTATTTTGAAGTAGTAATAATGAATTATTCCTAGTTATCTTCCTTAGTCTAAACTTTGCTTTCTCTTAAATTAATAAAGGTATTCCAGTTTTGATTTCATGAATATTATTATGGCATAATTTCATTTATCTCTTTACTTTTAATTTATAGATATATTTATATTAACATGGCTTTCTTATAGAAAACATGTAATTGACAGCCTGGTGCTGTGGTTCATGCCTGTAATCACAGCACTTTGGGAGGCAGAGGCAGGTGGATCACCTGAGATCAGGAGTTCAAGACAAGCCTGCCCAATATGATGAAACCCTGTTTCTACAAAAAATACAAAAATTAACAGGGCATGGTGGTGCATGCTTGTAATCTCAATTACTCAGGAGGCTGAGGCAGGAGAATCACTTGAACCCAAGAGGCAGAGGTTGCAGTGAGTGAAGATTGTGCCATTGCTCTCCAGCCTAGGTGTCACACTGAGATTCTGTCTCAAAAAAAAAAATCAAAAAAACCCACAAAAGTACAAAACATATAATTGACTTATTTTATTTTTTTATCCACACAGTCTTTTAATTGGGCTACGTAGCTATGTAGATAATTAATGATATAAATAATTGTTGCAATAATTAACAAAGATCTCTTTGTAACTATTTACTATTTAATGGACTTGCCTTTTATTTTATTTTATTTTATTTTATTTTATTGCCCATCTCGTCCTAATTTTTCTGGTGTTAATTGAGCCTTTTAAATAATTCAGTCTTGACTCCTCTTTTGGCATATGAATTTTACTTCTTAAAATGTTTTGTTATTGCTTTAGAATTTGCAATGTACATTATAACTCATCTTAGTCTACTTTCAAATCACACTTACTTTCCCACTTCACAAGTAGTGTGATACCTGATTATTTCCAACCCCTCCTACCTGTTCCTTATACCATTTCCATCATCTTTTTATATATTCATATTTTATAACTGTCTGATAAATTATTACTGTTAGGAGTTCAGAAGTGCTGGAAAGAACTGAACTGCCAGGTGTAGAACTAGCCAAGTAAAACAAGACAAAACTGAAACACAAGTGAAGCCCTTAATCACTTACTGTAATGATATTACCAAGAAACTAAACTTGAGCAAGTATATGCTCCCTGATATCCCATTTTTCATCATGAAATGTTGCTGGTAAGGAACAGTATACAGATATTATACCACTGCTGTCTTAGACTGTGCTTCCATGACAGAATAGCTGATATTGAGAAATGTATAAACAATAATAATGTGTTTTTCACAGTTTTGGAGACTGGGAAGTTCAGGGTCAAGGTGTTGGCAGGTTTAGTATCTGGTGAGGGCCTGGTGTCAACTTCCAAGACACTGTCTTGAATGCTACATTCTCTAGATAAGAGGAATATTGTGTCTTCAAATGGGAGAAGGCAGAAAGGCAAAAGGGAATGAGTTCCTCTGTTATACCCTTTCATAAGGCAGCCTAATTCCATTCATGAGGGAGAGGTTCTCTTGACCTTAACCACCTTTTAAAAGTCCCAACCGTTAATACTATCATATAGGTCATCCATATCAACACATGAATTTTTATGAATTGATCACTAACATCTCCAAAAAACATTCACATCCTTCTCCCATACACAATATACTGCTTTTATTCCAGTGACACACAAAAGTCTTAATTCATTGCAGCATTAACTTAAAAGTCTTAATCCAAAGTTTCATCTAAGTCAGATATCAAAGAGACTCAAGGCACCATTTATCCAGAGGCAAATTTCCTTCTAGCTATAAGCCTGTGAAATCAAATAAGTTACATTTTTCCAAAACACAATGGTGGGACAGGAATAGGATAGACATTTCCATTACAAAAGAGAGCGAGAAAACAGACTAAAGGAATAACAGATTCCAAGTAAGTCTGTAACACAACAGGCTGAACAACATTAAATCTTATGTCTTGAGGATGATTTTCTTTGACTGCATGTCCCACCTTGCAGACACACTGGGGAAAGGGTTGGGTACCCAAGACCTCAGGCAGCGCTGCCTCAGTGACTTTGCTGGGTATAAGCTCACACTTCAGCACTTACACATTGAAGCTGTGTGACTGTGGCTTTTCCAGGCTGGTGATAGACACTGGTGGATCTACAGTTCTGAAGTCTTAAGAGTTTGGCACTGACCCTACAGCTCCATTAAGCATTGCCCTAGTGGGGGCTACCTCTGATGGCTCTGCCTCTGTGGCAGATTGCTGCCTGTTCCCCAAGGATCTATGAGGCATCTTTTGAAATCTAAGTGGAGGCAGCCATGCCCCCACGGCTCTCACACTCTGAACACCTGCATAGTTAGCACCAAATGGACTACAAGAATGCCTACCACCTGCACCCTTCAGGGCAGTGGTTCAAGCTATAGCTGGGCACATCTGAGAAACAGCTGGGCTCACAATCTCTATAATTCCATTTTATATGATTTCATTTTATATAATTCCATTTTATATGATTTCATTTTCTACCCTTAGAATATTAATTATACTTCATTTCTTATATTTTTTAAAGTTGCCTAAGGTTTACAACATAGACTTATAACAAATCCAAATCTACTTTCAAATAACACTATGCCATTTTACGTATCCTGTAAGTACTTCATAATAACAAAGTGATCCTAATTTCTAGCTCCTAACCCTTGGATCATTGCTGTCATTAATTTCCGTTATATGTAAGAATACATAAATGTGTGTACATATATGTAATCACAGGTTTATACATAAAAATACATATTCATGTGTATATATACTTATGTATATATTTATACTTATGGGTATCTATGCAAGTATGTGGTTTTGTGTATACATATGTATAGATATACATATATAGATGAACTCAGAATAAGAAAAATAAAAGTTTTATTTTGCTTTTTCTTCCTTCTTTTATGCTTGCCCTTTAGTAAACTGAAATTTCTGACCTACATTACTATATTTTCCCTAAAGATTTTTTTATCAGTTTTTTCAAGGCAGGTCCACGGGCAACAAATATTCTAAACTTTTGTTTGCCTGAGAAAGTTTTTATTTCTCCTTTATGTTTGAAGAATAATTTCACACAATACAGAATTTTATGCTGGTATGTATTTTTTCTGTCAACACTTTAAATATTTTATTCACTCTTTTCTTGCTTGCATGATTTCTGAGGAGAAATTGGTTATAACTCTTCTTTGTTACCTCTAGGGTAACAAAGAAGGTGTCTATAGGTAAGGTGTCTTTTCTTTTCCTCTGGCTTCTTTCAGAATTTTTTTGTCTTTGATTTTCTATACTTTCAGATTAATATACTTAAGTATATATTTTTGGCATTTGTCCTGCTTGATGTTTTCTGAGCTTCTTTGATCTGTGGTTTGACGTCTGATATTAATTGGGAAAAATTCTGTCATTATGGTTTCAAATGTTACTTTGTTTATTTCTGTTTTTCTTATCCTTATGATATTTTCACTACATATATTACAGCTTTTGTAGTTGTTCTGTGGTCCTTGAATATTCTCATCTACATTTTTTTGTCTTTGTCCTTTTTTCTTTTTAGTTGTGGGTGTTTCTATTGATATATCTCAAGCTCAGGGATTCTTCAGTTATTCCCAATGTACTAATAATCCCACCAGAGGCATTCTTCATTTTCATTAGTGTTTTTAATCTTTAGCATTTCTTTTTGGTTCTTAAGATTTCCACCTCTTTTCCTCCATTGCCCATCTGTCCTTGCATGCTGTCTGCTTTATCCATTAGAGCGCTTAGAGCATTAATTATTGTTGTTTTAAATTCTCAGTCTGATGATTTCAACATTACTGCCATGTCTGGTTTCAACATCTCCTCTCTTTCTCTCTCTCTTCAAATTGTGCTTTTAGCTTTTTAGTACTTCTTGAAGATTTTTTTTCTACAAATAGCCAGGCATGATGTACTAGGTAAAAGAGCTGGTGTTAATAGTCTTTTAGTAATGTGGTGGTAAAATGTGAGGGAGAGAAGTATGCTACAGTCATATACTTAGGTGTCAGATTTGTAGTTAGCCTATGCCATTGGACTATGAACTCCTCTGGTTCTTCTCAGTTCCATCCTCACTACTTTAGGTGAGACAGGATGGCTAGAGTAGGCTGCTATTATTTCTACTCTCCCACTTGGATATCTGGAGCTGGCTAGAGTTAGGCGTTTCCCACCCATCAGGCCAATTAGGCTCTGATAAAAACCACAGCAGGGTAGGCTATGGTTAAATAGTTTCTCCTGAGAGCAGGTCTTGCTAAGAAGAACAGAGTCCTCTATTTCAAAATTGGTCATCCCTGCCCCAACCCCTCCCAGAAGCACAAGAGGATTGAGCTCTGATATTTGCCAAGAGAAACTGGTCAGTTTCCTGGAAGTAAAATTCACAAGAGAGTGGGAATCCCATATGATGAGGCCCTTTAGCAATTTTAACTCTCATACTCATCCACACCAAGCCTCCAGCAATTCATCAATTATAGCTGATGAATCCAGGAGCTGCTGATATTTCAGTCTGTTCAGGCTTTTACTTACTGGAATAGAGACTCCAAGCTCCTTTCATGAGGGATAGGAAATAAGTTGATATAATTTTTAATATTGTCTCATACTTTTTGAATATTCTGTTCTTTATTACCTCTTTTTTTCTTTTTACATTTCAATTTGAGAAATTTAACATACTTTTGTAATTGCCTGAGGGATTCTTTCTGCCCATTACACAAATAAAGACCAAAAATAATGTAATAGACATGAGCCTGGCCATGCCACATGGGAGACAGTATAAAATTAATCTCATCCAAGGCCCTTAGCCCTAGGGGTTTTCAAAGGAAATTTGGGGAAAGAAGCTAGGCTTGCTGCTGATTGGTTGGAGGTGCAATCATGGGGGGTGGAAAATGATCCTCCTGCCCACTGAATCACTTCTGGGTGGGACCACAGGACCAGTCCACAGGCATAGGCCAGTCCAGGTGGAACTATTGGGTCTAGGTGGAGTCACAGGTGTCTGGAACGTAAAAAAAACCTGAAGAGATATTTCAAAAGCCAGTCTACAATAGTGGTATTGCGTATCTTCAGGTTCCTCTTTTACTGACATAATTTTCTCACTGTTACTGTCTTCACAAACACAGTTTTATCTTCAAATTCATTGATTCTTTTCTCAGTCAAATCCTTTCTACTCATGAGTTCACCAAAGACATTTTTTCTTTTTGTCACAGTGTTTTCAACTTTAGCATTTACTTGTGGTTCCTGGAGTTTTGTAGCCAGACTCACTGCAGGTTCTTGACCACCCTAAGCCCGAAGAATGGGAAAGGGGCCCTCCGTGTTGCTGTGAGTGTTACAGCTCAGATAAAACTCATGGATCCAAACAGTGTGTGATAATGCAGTTCGTTAGGCAGAGTGAAAGGACAGCTTCCTCGCCTGCCTTGGAAGGGGACCTGGAGGAGGTGTCATCTCAGGCTGGGGCGGCCCCTGAGTTATTCCCTGCCCATACATGTTCTCCTCCAGTGAGAAGAATTCTTTCAAACTTCCTCTGGATTAATTGAACTTCGAATCCTTCACTGGACTGGCTACTGTTTTACAACCCTAAGTCACAGAGCCCCCACTTCCAAAAGCCAGAGGCTGGAAAATCGAAGACAAAGCCCCTACCTAGTCTGCTAGAGGTGGGAAAGTGGAAACAAAGGCCCCTAGCCAGCCAGATGTGGGAAAGCCATAGAAGTCCTGTGCTTAAAACAAAGCTCCCCCCGCTCGCCCCTCACCGACCCAGGAAGACCCTCTAACACAGTCTCTCAGTTTCAATATTTGTGCTTCCAATACCCGTCTGTTTTCGCATGTTTTCTACTTTTAGCCGTACGGACCTTAGCATATTAATTATTTGAAACCCCTTGTCTGATGATTCCAAATCTGTATCATCTTTGAGACTTGTTCTGATGCTTGTTTTGTCTTTTTTTTTTTCCTTGCCTTTCAGCAAGACTTTTTAACTTTTTGTTGAAAGATAGACATAAAGTATTGGGTAATAGGGCAGATGCAATGGCTTACACCTGTAATCCCAGTACTTTAGGAGGACAAGGTGGGCGGATCACCTGAGGTCAGGAATTGGAAGCTAGTCTGATCAACATGGTGAAACCCTGTCTCTATTAAAAATACTATATTATCCGGGCATGGTGGCAGATGCCTGTAATCCCAGCTACTCAGGAGGCTGAGGCAGGAAAAATGCTTGAACCCAGAAGGCAGAGGTTGCAGTGAGCCGAGATTACACCATTGCACTCCAGCCTGGGCAACAAGAGTGAAACTCTGTTTTAAAGAAAAAAAATATTGCAAAATGGAACAGACATAAATGAGCAATAATTGTGAGTTTTTGTTTTGTTTTGTTTTGTTTTTTAATCTAGCTAAGAGTTGGGATGTGTTTAATTTTGCTTTAGTTAAAAGTGTACTTGTCCTTGTATGGGACCTTCATGCCCATTTCTTAGCTTTTCCCTCATCTGAGACATAAAGACTACATAGGATTGGATCTGTGAAATTTTTTTTTCCTCTAGGTGAGATAAGTTTTTATGAAAATGTTCTCCCCTCGGGAGTAGGATTTTCTTAGGAAGAATTCTCTGAGGTTCTTTTAAAATGGCTAATTTATTTATTTCCTTAAGCAGAGATGTTAGATTTCTCTTGACACTCATGGTAAGAATCTGATGCTTCTGGAGGTAAAGTGTGGGGTCCCCTAAGACTTCAGCACCCTGGAGTTTCTCATACTCTTTCTAGTCTACAATCAGCCTCCAGCAATTCATCACAACTACACAACAATTCACTTGTTTCTAAGGGTTTATGACACCAGTGACTTTCTGCTCTAATTAATCTGATCTAGGTTGTGATTCCCTGTATCTGCCCATCTCTACAGACTTGGGATAACTGTTTTCCCTGTGAGTTAATTACCTGACGTGCCTGTGAACAGTCTTTGATTTTCAGCTATTTTCTTGTTATAGGACTGGGGAATGAGAACTTCCAAGCTTTTCACATGTAAAACACTGGAAGTCATGTAATTTTTTCAATAATGAAAAAGGTTTATTTCAAATACAACAATTTTATTCTTTTTTCTGTGATAAATGTTTAGAAACATATTATAATTCTGATTTCAATTGATTTACCACTTCTATTATTTAAATAAAAACTTTAGGACATTATTTTCTTTGTTATTAGAAGGGCTTTTTTGGGCTTTCCATAAACAATAAAAATAAAATTACATGAAACAGATAATAACCTAACAAGAATGAATGGCTTAAGAATGAAGTTGATTTATGGGTAGGTGGAGAAGCAGGTCTTTAGTTTTGGAGCCATATACATATATATGTGGGTAAATATATACATGTATATATCACTTTTTTTCTAACAGAATCTCACTGTGTCATTCAGTCTGGAGTGCAGAGGTGCAATCTTGGCTCACTGCAACCTCCACCACATAGGTTCAAGCAATTTCCATACTTCAGCTTCCTGAGTAGAGGGATTATAGGCATGTGGCACCATGCCTGGCTAATTTTTGTAGTTTTCAGTAGAGATGGGGTCTCGCCATGCTGGCCAGGATGGTGTGAAATTCCCGGCCTCAAGAGATCCACATGCCTGGGCCTACAAGAGTGCTAGGATTACAGGCATGAGCCACCATGTTCAGCCTAATTATGGAGCTACATTTGTACTATCAGTTATATGAGCCTTTCTAATGCTTTTAAAATGTGTTTGAAATTTTTTTCCCATTCTGTTGGTTGCCAGTTCACCCTAGCAATAATTTCTTTTGCTATGCAGAGCTCTGAAGTTTAATTAGATCCCATTTGTCTATTTTGGCTTTTGTTGACATTGCTTTTGGTGTTTTAGTCATGAAGTCCTTGCCCATGACTAAGAAAACCTAGGTATTGCCTAGGTTTTCTTCTAGAGTTTTTATGGTGTTAGGTCCTATGTTTAAATATTTAGTCAATCTTGAGTTAATTTTTGTATAAGGTGTAAGGAAAGGATCCAGTTTCAGCATTCTGCATATGGCTAGCCTGATTTCCCAACATCATTTATTAAATAGGGAATCCTTTCCCCATTGCTTGTTTTTGTCAGGTTTGTCAAAGATCAGATGATTGTAGATACGTGGCATGACTTCTGAGATGTCTGTTCTGTTCCATTGGTCTATATCTCTGTTTTGGTAGCAGTACCATGCTTTTTAGATTACTGTAGCCTTGTAGCATAGTTTGAAGTCAGGTAGAATGATGCCTCCAGCTTTGTGTTTTTGTTTGTTTATTTGTTTTGCTTAGGATTGTCTTGGCTATGGGGGCTCTTTTTGGTTCAATATGAAATTTAAGGTGATTTTTTCCAATTCTATAAAGAAAGTCAATGATACCTTGATGTATGATACTGGCTGTGGGTTTGTTATAAATAGCTTTTATTATTTTGAGATATATTCCATTGATACCCAGTTTATTGAGACTTTTTACCATAAATGATCTTTGGCTTTTGTAGAAGGCCTTCTCTGCATCTCTTGAAATAATCATGTTGCTTTTGTCTTTGGTTCTGTTTATGTGTTGGGTTACATTTATAGATTTGCGTATGTTGAACCAGCCTTGCATCCCAGGGATGAAACTGACTTGATCATGTTGGATAAGCTTTTAGATGTGCTGTTGGATTTGATTAATATCTAGATTCTACAAATAACTTAAATTTACAAGAAAAATACAAGCAACCCCATCAAAAAGTTAGTGAAGGAGATGAACAAATGCTTTTCAAAAGAAGACATGCAGCCAACAAACAGATTAAAAAAAGCTTATCATTACTGGTCATTAGAGAAATGCAAATCAAAACCACATTGAGATACTATCTCGTGCCAGTTAGAATGACGATCATTAAAATATCTGGAGACAATAGATGCTGGAGAGGATGTGGAGAAATAGGAATGCTTTTACACTGTTGATGGGAGTATAATTTAGTTCAAACATTGTGGAAGACAGTGTGGCAATTCCTCAAGGATCTAGAAATAGAAATACCATTTGACCCAGTAAGCCCATTACTGGGTATATACCCAAAGGATTATAAATTATTCTTTTATAAAGACACATGAACATGTATGTTTACTGCAGGACTGTTCAAAATAGCAAAGACTTGGAACTAACCCAAATGCCCATCATTTATAATATGCCCATCAAGAATAAACTGGATAAAGAAAATTTGGCACACATACACCATGGAATATTATGCAGCCATAACAAAGGATGAATTTTGCAGAGACATGGATGAAGCCAGAAACTATGATTTTCAGCAAACTGACACAAGAATAAAAAAACAAATACCACATGTTCTCACTCATAAGTGGGTGTTGAACAATGAGAACACATGGACACAGGGAGGGGAACAACACATACTGGGGCCTGTTAAGGGTTATGGGGAGCTATGGGAGAGATAACAGGGAGTTGAAGGATAGGGGAGTGATAGCATTAGGATAAATATTTAATGTAGATTACAGGGTGAGGGGTGCAGCAAATCACCAACCCACATGTGTACTTATGTAACAAACTTGCATGTTCTGCCCATGTACCCCAGAACTTAAAGTATAATAAAAAATAAAATAATAAAATGTATTTTAAACATTAGTGAGGTTTTTATAATAATTATTTTATATCTGTTATGATTTTTACATCATAGAAATAAGTGGTAGGTGAATACTCAGTTTTTAAAAATTATGGTAAAATACACACAATATGAAATGCATAATCATAACCATTTTAAAATGTATAGTTCAGTAGCACTAAGTTTCTTCACACTGGTAATCAATACAAAGAACTGTTTTCAGCTTGCAAAAATGAAATTTCATAAATTAAACAGCAACTGCACATTCCTCCTGCCCATTCTCTGGTAACCATTATTCTACTTTGTGTTTTTATGAAATAATGACTCTGTAAATTTCATTTATAACTTTTAAGCAACATTTACATAATTTACACATTTTCATTCTGTAAATACCTTATACCTTATGTAATTGAGGAGTACAGTATTTGTTTTTCTATGGTTGGCTTATTTCACTCAGTGTAATGTCTTCAAGGTTAATCCATGACATAGCCTGTGTTCGAATTTCCTTCCTTTTTAAGACTAAATAATATTTTGTTCTAAGTATATACCACCTTTTTAAAAATTCATTCATATGTGGATAGATGTTGGAGTAGCTTCCACCTTTTGGTTATTGTGAATCATGCTGTAATAAACATTAGTATACAGATATCTCTTAGGAATTTTTTATTTATTCTACATTTCCATAGAAAATCTGTTTTTTTTTTTTGGTCCCTCAGCGTGAAATTCCTTAGTCAAACCAGTTTGAAAAATGCTGCATTCCATACATTCTTGTCTTAGAATATATTTAATTCTAACATTTTATAAGATCATAAATTTGCATATTGATTTTAATCATTTTTACTTACTAATTAACTTGAGTTGCTGAATAAAACTTGTACAATAGAAATGATAATTTATCATTGTAAGTATAATGACACCATACAAAGAAAGTAACATATTTAGAATATATTCAAAGGTATATGCTAATATTTTTGTATTTTTTTATTTTATAACATATATAACAATGACTTTATGTTGTTTCTCATTGTTTATCTTACAGATATTCGTATAATTTTCATTTGAAAAACCTTTATTTTAGAGGAATTTTTTCAATTAATATTTCTAACTTGAGAAGGCAAATGCATATAAGCTCATTTATGGGCTTAGTTATTTACAACAAAATTTGTAGTCAAAAATAAACAGTGATTAACCTTATATAATAAATCCAGATTAGTTCACAGGTGAATGTACAAAACATTGAAAAAAATTATACCAATTTTCTACAGTCTCTTCCAAAAGATAGAAGCAGAAAGAAGAGTTTTTTATTCATTCTGTGATGCCAGCATTATTCTAATATTAATCTAAAGATGTTTTCATAAAGTAAACTACAGATTAGTATCTCTCATGAATACTAATTCAAAAATTATCAACAAAACATTAGTAAATCAAAAATCAAATCCAACAACATATAAAAATAATTAGTACATCATGACCAAGTGAGATTAATTGTAAGTAGGCAAGGCTGCTGGTTCAACATACACTAATCAATTGATATATATTGGCGGTTTATATATCGCCTTTCAGAAGTTTCTCTTTATGTCTATTTTTCCAATTTTTTAATGGAGTTATTTGTTTTTTACTTGTTCAATTGTTTTAAGTTTCTTACTGATTCTGGATATTAGACCTTTGTTGGATATATACTTTAAGAATATTTCTCCCATTCTATAGGTTGTCTGTATACTCTGTTGATAGTTTCTTTTGCTGTGCAGAAGGTCTTTAGTTTAATTAGGTTCTACTTGTCAATTTTTGTTTTTGTTGTAATTGCCTTTGAGATCTTAGTCAAAAATTCTTTCCCAAGTCTGATGTCCAGAATTTGTTTCACAGCATTTCATTTTTTTTATCATACTTTAATTCTGGGGTGCATATGCAGAATGTGCAGGTTTGTTACATAGGTATACATGTGCATTGGTGATTTGCTGCACCCATCACCATGTCATCTACATTAAGTATTTCTTCTGATGCTATCACTCTCCTATCCCCCCACTCTCTGCTATCTCTCCCCTAGCGCCCCCACTCCCTAACAGGCCCCAGTGGGTAATGTTCCCCTCCCTGTGTCCATATGTTCTCATTGTTCAATACCCATTTATGAGTGAGAACATGTGGTGTTTGGTTTTTTGTCCTTGTGTCAGTTTGCTGAGAATGATGGCTTCCAGATTCATCCATGTCCCTGCAAAGGATATGTACTCATCCTTTTTTTTATGGCTTTATAGTATTCCATGGTGCATATGTGCCAAATTTTCTTTATCCAGTTTATCAGTAATGGGCATTCGAGTTGGTTCCAAGCCTTTGCTATTGTAAACATACATGTGCCTGGGTCTTTTTAATGGAATGACTTATAATCCTTTGGATATATACCCAGTAATGGGATTGCTGGGTCAAATGGTATTTCTAATTCCAGATCTTTCAATTGCCACACTGTCATTAAAACATCTGTATTAGAAGTAAACGTTACTACTTTGATTATACAATGCTCTAAAAAAAACCCAAATAACATTTTTATAAATGCAATTCAAAAGTGTTAAGATTAAAATCTTATGATTCTAATAAAAGTTATACAAACCACTGATGATTAACAGAATAAAGACCTCTGATTATTAAATGCTATTGCAATAAGGTAAAAATTACATAATGGTATAATTAAGTGCATTAGGGAGAAACAGTATTATTTTAAAATATTTTTTTGTACGTAGAATATCCAAATATCATTACAAACTTAACACTATTATAAAAATTTAAAATTTCATTATGCCAAAAAGGAAAATACTGGCTAAATTTATTTATTTTTTAAACATAGTTTTAATAGTTTGACTTTATCCTATTACTTGTATCAATAACCTCACATTCTTTCAAGTTTCCTCCTTAACTGCTATTGAAATTCCTAGTTATGAATTCAACTATAATTTTCACTAATCGTATATCAAATAATTTTTGTTTGTAATTATTTCTAGAAGGGTATCTTTTCTTTTCACATTTCTCCTCACACTATTTATTATTAAGAGCCTAAAGAGATAAATATAAAAAATAAAAACAAGTTTACCCACTTGGCCTTAGTAAACAATGCTTTTGTCAATATGTCTGCTTTTATTTTTTCTGATTTAAAAATTTTTAAAGAATGTTGGTAAAAAGCAAACCTGAATTTCTATTAAAATAAAAATTTCATGGAACTCAGATTTTGCTGCTGTCGTTTGTAATTTGCTTAATTCATTACAAGAACAGTACCTAGAACTTACCAGTATCTCAGTGTCACTGTTGAACTAATAACTGAATTTAATTATATTTATCAAAAAAATAATACAACTATGTATGATGGCTCACACCTGTAGTACCAGCTGCCTGAGAAGCTGAAGTGAAAGAATCACTTGATCCCTGAAGTTCAAGTTTAACCTGGGCAACATAGCAAGACCCCCATCTCTCATTAAAAAAAGTGCAAAAAAAAAAAAAACTCTAATAGCCTTTCAGTCAGAAATTTAGATTTTCTTTCACAAGTATGATATTGAAAATCTT
The DNA here is from genome assembly GCA_004027715.1 of Plecturocebus donacophilus. NCBI lineage: Eukaryota > Metazoa > Chordata > Mammalia > Primates > Pitheciidae > Plecturocebus > Plecturocebus donacophilus. The sequence goes on from PVKP010003312.1 coordinate 43,777, forward strand.
AATAGATATAAAACTGAAAAATTGGAATAATGCTTACATATACAATGTATGCAGTCCTTGACTATTGACTGACAGTGAAAATGATCGTTAATTTACTCAAAACTTGGCTCAACATTAAATGGATATATAGCTATATCTATTTCTTAAGTATTTAAATTTGGCAATACACCTATTCCCTGCTAAAAAACCTAAAACGATCAGTTCATAATATTTCCAACTTTAGTTTGGCACATTGTCCTATGGTGTTTCCTTATGATATAGTAACTTGGAATTGTAACTTGGAACTTTAACCAGATCAAACATTCATGATGACATTCATGATGACATTCACAGAGACGATTGTTTCCCAAACTATCTCAGAACTTGTATAGGTTTTCCTGGTCACTCCCCCATTTTTAAAAAAATAAAGGACAGAATTTTGAGATTTCAGGTTAAATATTATACCAATTTTCAGCCCCACTTGGGTTAATGTCATGATTTTTATCCATGTGTAAACCTTGTGATCTATCTTATACTCTAGACCAGATATCTTTTGCAAAATACTGAAAACAAACAAACAAAAAATGTTAGTTTAAGAATACTACACTGGGCTGGGTGCCGTGGTTCATATGTGTACTCCCAGCACTTTGGGAGGCTGAGGTGAGCAGATCACCTGATGTCAGGAGTTCAGTCTGGACATGGTGAAACCCTGTCTCTACTAAAAATACAAAAAAGTTAGCCAGGTGCTCGCCTGTAGTCCTAGCTTCTGGGGAGGTTGAGGCATGAGATTTGCTTGAACCCGGGAGGTGGAGGTTGCTGTGAGCCAATGGTGTCACTGCCCTCCAGTTTCAGCTTGGGAGACAGAGCTAAAAAAATAAAATAAAAAAAGAGTACTACACTGGCTTTGATTCTCTTTCTTTATGCAGGAGTATGTATCTTATTTTAATTATTTTTGGTCTAGAATTTCTATATGTTTCTTGGGGAAATCTATCTGAATTACTATGTTGCCAGAAAATGTCAGAATAATAGCATAGAAAAATATCTAATTCACACAATTAATAGCACAGAAGAAAAATGGAATGGTCGTTTTTTTATATGTTATAATTTTGAATTTAGACAATACAAATATTACTTAAATTCTTAAAATAACAAATTATAAAAATAAATACACATTAAAACCTATATATAAATATTAATTATAATTTAAATGTAAAGACAAAATGGAACAAATTAAAATTGTTTTCAAGAATAAACAAAAAAACTAGACACAATTCTACTAGAAAATTTGGAAACTAATTATGCAGAGGATTATTCAATTTAATCACATAACAGAGGTTTGCTAACTTTTTTTTCTATAAAGGGCCATTCAGCAAATATGTATGCTTTGTAGGCCATATGCATTCTGTGTTAGATTCAGCCTATTTTTTTTCTTTTCTGTACACTCCTTTAATATATATATATATAATTTGTTTTTAAGGGGGCATACATATAGACATATATATATATATTAACTTGGAGGTCCATACAAAAACTTGAAGGTCCATACAAAAACAGGCTGAAGACCAAATTTGACTCAGGGCTCTAATTTGCTTACCTTTTCTTTGTATACAGCAATAAATATATACAAGTGTTCTGGGATAGAAAGTCACCTGCAAAATGCAACATCATTCAATATCTTGATAATATTCTTCTCTAACTTGACATATTGAAATTCTAACTTTTATCTGGAAGAGGGAGTGACAGCAGGATGGCAGAATAAGAGAATCTCACTTATGTTCTATCATAGCAACAGTAACTGCGCAGTATTCTGCAGGCAATAGTGTATTCATGGGAGCTTTATAACTGCTCTATAACCAGGGTTGTAAACCTCTGGTGAAGCTCAAGGCTGAAGAGGGTCATTTTGAAGAGGCAGGTTATCCCTTTTAGGAATACCAACTGTGTTTTTAAAAAACAAAAATAAAAAAACAAAACAAAACAAACGAAAGAACAAAATTGAAAATCCTTTAGCCATACAAACCAGAAAAAAAGGAGAGGACTCAAATAAATAGAATTATATGTGAAAAAAGAGACATTACAATAATACCATAGAAATAAAAGAAATCAATAAGAGACCACTACAAAAGACAAATTGGATAAATTACATAAAATAGATAAATTATTAGAAAAATAAAACAAACCAAAACTGAATTATAAAGAAATATAAACTATGAATAGGCTCATAACTAGTAAAAAGATTGAGTCAATAACAATCTCCCCAAAAGAAACTTCCAGAAATGGAGGGCTTCACAGCTGATTTCTGCCAAGCATTTAAATAATTAATATCAATTTTTCCAAACTCTTCCAAAAAACTAAAAGAAGGGAACACTTCCAAACTCTCTTTATAAGATAAACATTACCCTCAGCTCAAAAGCCAGATAAGGATACTACAAAAAAAAAACAAAAAAATACAGGCCAATGTCTTTGATGAGCATAGACATAAAGTCCTCAACAAAATACTAGCAAACTGAATCCCACAACACATTTTTATTTTCATTTTTTATTTAATTTTTAAATTTTAATTAATTAATTAAAAGACCAGGTTAGGAGACTGGCTAGTTTTTATATTTTCTGTAGAGATGGGATTTCACCATGTTGCCAAGCTGTTCTCAAACTCCTGGACTCAAGCAATTTATCTGCCTGGGCCTACCAAAATGCTGGGGCTACAAGCATGAGCATCATGCCCAACCCCCACAGCACTTTTTTTTAAAAAAAATAATCATTCACCATAATTAAGTGAGATCTATTCTTGTAATGTAAGGATGGTTCAACATAAGCAAATAAATAAATGTGATCTACATTCACAAAAGGAAGGATTAAAATTACAGGACAATTTTAATGGATGCAGAATAGGCATTTAACAAAATTCAATGTCATTTCATGATAACAACTCAACAAATTAAGAATAGAAGAAATGTATCTCAACATAATAAAGATCATATATAATAAGGCAATAGCAAACATATTCAATGGTGAAAAGCTGAAAGTTTTCCCCTAAAATTGGAAATAAGAGTACTTACTACCACCATTTCTGGTATTTAGATAATACCAGAAGTTCTAGGTGGGGCAATTAAGCCTTAAAATAAATAGAAGGCATTCAAGTCAAAAAATAAAACGTTAATTTCTATTTCTTTTTTTTTAATTTTTTGCAGATGACATGATTTGATAAATAGAAAACTCTAAAGACTCCACCCAAAAATTGTTAGGAGGGATAAACAAATTCAGGGAAGTTACAGGATACAAAATCAACATAAAAAGGTTAGCTGCATTCCTATCCACTTAAAATGGAATATCTAAATAAAAAGAAAAACAGTTTAATTTACAATAGCACTAAAAGGAACAAAATAATTAGAAATAAATTTAACCAATGGGGTGACAAATCTGTACACTAAAACTATTAGACATTGATGAAAGAAATTGAGGAATACACAAATAAAAAGATATCCTGTGTTCATAAATTAGAAAAATTGTTATTGTTAAAATATTCATACTGTACAAAGTTATCTACAGATTCAATGAATTGCCCAATAAAATTCCCATGGGATTTTTAAATAGAAAATTTAAAAATAACTCTAAAATTTGTATGGAACCCCCAAAATGCCTAATAGACAAAATAATCTTTTTGTTTTGTTACCATGGTTGTTGTCATGGTCTTTGTTTTACTTATATTTCAGGTACATGTGAAGGTTTGTTTCATAGTTAAACATGGGTCACAGGGGTTTGTTGTACATATGACTTCACCATCCAGGTATTAATCCTAGTACTCATAGTTATCTTTTCTGCTTTGCTCCTCCTTCCACCCTCCAGCTTCAAGTAGATACCAGTGTCTGTTGTTTTCTTTTTTATGTTCAAAAATTCTCATCATTTAGCTCCCACTTATAAGTGGGGACATGTGGTATTTGGTTTTCTGTTCCTGTGTTAGTTTGCTGAAGCTAATAGCTTCCAGCTCCAACCAAGTTTCTGCAAAGGACATGATCTCATTCCTGCATAGTATTCCATAGCGTTTATGTACCACATATTCTTTATCTTATCAATCATTGATGGACATTTAGGTCAACTCCATATCTTTGCTATTGTGAATAGTGCTGCAATGAACATTCACATGCATACGTCTTTATGGTAGAATAGCCTATTTTCTCTGAGTATATACCCAGTAATGGGATTGCTGTGTTGAATGATAATCCTGCTTTTAGCTTTTGAGGAATTTCCATACTGTTTTCCACAATGATTGAACTAGTTTACACTCCCACCAGTGATGTGTAAGTGTTCCCTTTTCTCTACAACCATGCCACCTTTAATAATAGCCTTTCTGACCTGTATAAGATGATATCTCCTTGTGATTCTGATTTGCATTTCTTAAATGATAAGTGATATTGAATTTTATTTCATATGTTTGTTGGCTGCATATATGTCTTCTTTTGAGAAGTGCCTGATCATGTCCTCTGCCCACGTTTAATGGGGTTGTTTTTCTCTTTCAAATTGGTTTATGTTTCTTATAGATACTGGATATTGGATTTTATCAAATGCATAGTTTGCAAATACTTTCTCTCATTCTGTAGGTTGTCTGTTTATTCTGCTGGTAGTTACTTTTGCTATTCAGAAGCTCTTAAGTTTAATTATATCCCACTTGTCAATTTTTGCTTTTGTTGCAATTGCTCTTGCTGTCTTTGTAACAAAATTTTTACCCATTTCTATGTCCAGAATATTATTGCCCAGGTTGTCTTCCATGGTTTTTAGTTTTATAGTTTAGTCATTAATCAATCTTGAATTGATTTTTGGATAATGAAGGGGTCGAGCTTCAGTCTTCTGCATATGGCTAGCCAGTTATGTCAGTACCATTTATTGTTAGGGAATCTTTTCCCCATTTTGTCAGCTTTATCAAAGATCAGATGGTCAGAAATGTGTGGCCATATTTCTGGGTTCTCTATTCTGTTCCACTGGTCTATGTGCCTGTTTTTATACCACTACCATGCTGTTTTGGTTGCTGTAACACTGTACTATAGTTTGAAATCAAGTAACGTGGTGCTTTCAGATTTTTTTTTCTTTGGATTGTCTTAGCCTTTTGAGCTCTTTTTTGGTTCTATATGAATTTTAAAATAGCTTCTTTTCTAATTTTGTGAAGAATGTCATAGGAATAGCATTGAATTTGTAAATTGCAGTATGGCCATTTTAATGATATTGATTCTATCCATGAGCATGGGATGTTTTTCCATTTGTTTTTATCATCTCTGATTTTGTTGAGCAGTGTTTTGTAATTCTCATTGTAGAGATTTTTACCTCTCTAATTAGCTGTATTCCTCAGTATTTTATTCTCTTTTTGGCAATTCTGAATGAGATTGCTTTTCAGATTTGGCTCACTGTTTCACTACTGCTGTATAGGAATGCTAGTGATTTTTTTTTTCCTTTTGTTTTGTATGCTGCCACTTTGCTGAAGTTGTTTATCAGCTGCAAGAGCTTTTGGTCCAAGACTGTGGGGTTTCCTAGATATAGAATAATGTTGTCTGCAAGCAGAGATAATTTGACTTTCACGCTTCCTGTTTGGATGTCCTTTATTACTCTCTCTTGTCTGTTTGTTCTGGCTAGGTCTTCCAATACTATGTTGAACAGAAGAGGTGAGAGGGGGCATATTTGTCTTGTGCTGGTTTTCAAGGGGGAAATACTTCCAGCTTTTGCTCATTTGTTGTAATGTTAGCTGAAGATTTGTTATAGATGGTTCTTATTATTTTGAGATATGTTTCTGCAATACCTAGTTTATTGAGAGTTTTTAACATGAAGATATTTTGAATTTTATCAAAAGGCTTTTCTGTATCTATTGAGAGAATTATGTGGTGTTTGTCTTTTATTCTGTTTATGTGATTAATCACATTTATTGGTTGGCATATGTTGAACCAACCTTGCATCCCAGGGATGAAGCTTACTTCTTCATGCTGGATTAGCTTTTTGATGTGTTGCTGGATTCAGCTTGCAAGTATTTTGTTGAGGATTTTTGCATCCATGTTCATCAAAAAAAAAAAAAAAAAACCAGCCTGAAGTTTTACTTTTTTGTTGTGTCTCTGCCAGGTCTTTGATTCAAGATAATTTTGGCCTCATAAAGTGAATTAGGAAAGAGTCCCTCCTTCTTAATTTTTTGAAATAGTTTCTGTAAGAATGGTACCAGCTTTTTGTACATCTGATAGAATTTGGCTGTGAATCTCTCAGGTCCCTGGGTTTTTTTTTGGTTGGTAGACTATTTATTACTGATTCTATTTTGGAGCTCATTATTAGTCTGTTCAGGGAATCAATTTCTTCCTGCCTTCATCTTGGGAGATTGTAGGTTTTCAGGAATTTATCCATTATTTTTAGGTATTCTAGCTTGTGTGCATGGAAGTGCACACAAACTTGGTAGTTTCTGATGGTTGCTTTAATTTTATGAGAGCAGTAGTAATGTTCCCTTTATTATTTCTAGCTAGTGACCTATCAATTTTATTAATTTTTTTCAGGAAACCATCTCCTGGATCTATTATCTTTTGAATGTTTGTGTGTGTATGTCTTGATTTCCTTAAGTTCAGCTCTGATTTTTGTTATTTCTCAAGCTGGAATTATGACACTTAATTTCAAACTGTGTTACAAATCTCCAGTAATCAGTGTGACACTGTCAAGAAAGCAGGCACATAGACTAATGAAACAGATAAGAGACCCCTTAAATGAACGCTTATTCAAAAATCAATTAATGTTTGGCAAACACATCAAGAATACACAAGGGGGAAAGTATAGTCTCTTCAATAAACAATGTTGGAACAAAAAGGATAACCACAGGAAGAATAATGAAATTCAGTCCTTTCTTACATCATAGGGAAAAAAATTAACTAAATGAATTAAAAACTTAAGTGGAAGACCTGAATTTATAAAACTCCTGGAAGAAATCTTAGGAGTAAAATTTCTTAATATTGGCTTTTGAAAATGCAGTTTCTCATATGACACCAAAAGCACAGACAACAGAGGTAAAAGTGAACAAGCATTCAAGATACCACATCAAACAAAATAACTCTGCTTAGTGAAAGAAACAACAAATTAAAAGGGCAACTATGGGACAAGAGAAAATATTTGCAAATCGTATACCTGATAAGAGATTGATATCTAAACTGTATAAGAAATTCATACAAATCTATAGCATATCTCTATATATGTATATATATATATATATATATATATGCCAATTATAAAATGGACATAAACATGAATAGAAATTTCTTAAGAGAAGACATACAAATGGCCAACAGGCATATGAAAATGGGCTCTACATCACTAATAATTTTTAAAAATGCAAAACAACACCACAGTATCACCTGAAACCTATTAAATAGCTCTTATCAAAAAGACAGACAACAAGTGTTGACAAAGGTGTGAAGAAGGGAGCTCTTGTATATAGTTGGTGGAAAGGTAAATTTTTATAGACATTATGGAAAACAGTATGGATATTTCTCAGAAAAATTAATACAAGAACTACAATATTGTCCAGAGTCTACTTCTGGATATATATAACAAAAGGTAAAATTATTACCTCAAAAAGATACTTGTGTCTTAATATTTTTAAAGTCTTATTCTCAATAGTCAGGATATGGAAACAACCTAAATGCTCATTGGCAGAAAAATAGATTTAAAAAATCTATTATTGCATTATATTTAGATATAAATATAATTTAATATTATTCAGCTTAAAAATAAAAGAAATCCTGTCATTTGCCTCTAGATTGATAAACCAATTTCCACTAATCTATGGCAAGATAACTTGTTAGCTTGTAAGGAGTGAAAAGTCTTAGAGCCTTCATAGTTCTTGATAATGTTATGATTAATTATATGTATAACTTGCTATGTAGCTGTAAAATAATGTGGTCAATTCAACATATAAACCTGGTATGAAAATATATGTATGTTTCATGGTGAAAGAATTCTAAAAAAACTATAGAATAATATAATGTTATACAATTTATATAAATATATGAATAAATTTATACTATTGCCATATATGTGCATACCTATATACAATATATACAACATTTGTGAATACATAAATAAAAGCCATAAACTCACAGATTCCTGTTTTTTTTTTTTTTTTTTTTGCTCCATTGTGCTCTAAGACCATATGCTTGGAGCTCAGAGATTTCTTTTGAAAAATACATTGATGTGTTACCTAGTAACAATGGAAGCTACTTTTATTGCTTTGTTGTTCAATTGTTTATATATTTATATTCAGAATGGATTTTACTGTCTAATTTGAAAAATAATTAGAAGAGAAAAATTGCATAATGTCACTGTTTTTAAATGAATTACTTATTTGGGAAGTCAATTTTTTAAATGTTCGAATTTTAAAATGTTTTAAAATATTTGAATTGAGGCCGGGCATAGTGGCTCACACCTGTAATCCTAGCACTTTGGGAAGCCAAGGTGGGTAGATCACCTGAGGTCAGGAATTCAAGACCAGCCTGGCCATCATGGTGAAACCCCATCTTTAAAATAAAAAAAAATAAAAATAAATATTTGAATTGAATTTAATTCATGTCTAGTAAGAGAAAAGATAGAAACAGTTTTCATAAAGTCATTTAAAATTTGACTTTTTTATTATTTAGTAAATTACATTTTAATTTTTTAGAACTGCAATAGTGTAAACTGAACCAGTTTCTTGATAATATTTTTTTCCACTCTATACCCTGTGTAAGAAGGATTTTGTTAATTTTAAAAGACCAACATAATCTTAACCTTATGTATCTTATTAAGTTCATTTTCTTTTAATATCAGTGCATAGCCAACTTATTATTATTTATTCTGCACAAATATACTACTAGCTTACTTAGTATCCTATCTAGAATGAAAATTTTTCTTGGCTTGGATTCTTATTGAAACAACATTATTTATTGATATTTTATATAAACATTAATTTCAGTCAAAAATTTGAAGCAACTCACAAAATGATAATTGGCTAGGAGTTTTAAATATCAGCTTTTTATTTTAGAAGGGATATTTTTAGAATGACAAATGAGATTCCAACAATCATATTTTTCATGAAGTCAAGAGAAAAATCTTTAATGCTAGTAAATAAAACTAAAATAACCATACTTCAGAAGAGTTATGTTTACCTTAGGTTGGTTATAGATAACTTTCATCTGCTAACCTTATACGTTATTTTCCCCTACAATATTTCCCTTTCCCTAATGCTAAAAAGGAAGCTCTTTCTGTGTGTTCCCATAGTATTTCATGCTTACTTGTTTATTTTCTATAAGGTGCTTTTCACACTGAAGTTTAGATGATGACCATTCCTGTTTTTCCATGTTTCTATGTTCTCCACACTTAGCATAATTCATGACAAATAGAAAATTCCTAATATTGACCAAATAGAATGACTAATTAACTTGTTTTATCAACATCTTTGATTATAACACATTAAACTAACATTAAGTTATTCTCTGCAGAGAAAATGCCTGTAACAGAATTGCCTCATCACTTACTCTTACTGAGTCTCACATGCCACAACTAGAATATTAATTCATGAGACTGGAATTTTGTCTTAGTGCTGTTCGCAGCTGTATTTAGTACATAAAAGAGTGCTAGTGTATTCAGTAGATATACATATTTAAGGAGCAAATTTGTGGTGACAAGAGTAGGTCACCTAACAAGAAATACTTTATGCAGGCAGTCTTAGGTAATGTTGACACGCAATTTTCCCTCTATCGGTGATAAACAGAGCAAGTCACAAGAAATAGTACGGATATATGAAATCTTCTGAATATGGGAATGACTAATAAGTGCCATGAAATATTTTCTCTGATTTCATTAATTTATGTTGAAGTGAATGTTGCTACAGTAATTTTTATAAAAGCTTAAGGCACCATATAAAGTAAGTCATATATTTTCTCTGGAATTCTAGCATTTTCACAAATCATATTATAAATAGTGCATCATTCAAAACATTACCTATCAAATAGTCTCAACCTAAAAAGGAAAATAATGTCTCTTATGTGTTTGTGAAAACTAGCAGCTTTTCTTTTTATTTTTGCCTGGTTTTTATATTACAGATCACTTTTATGGTTTTTAGTCTCAAACAACAGACTTAAATATAAGTAATATGACCAACATAAGTGTTAGACTTTAACTCTAGATATTTATTCCATAGTACACCCTAGATTTTAAGCCATACAGAAAAGCTATTTTAAAGAAAATTATTTGTCTTAAAATATATTGATAGGAAAGAGAATTCCGTGAAGAAGGCAGAGTAGAAAGCACAAAATGTCTTGTCTCCCCGCCAATACAACTGCACTAGCAAAAATCTGTCTGATGAAGGCATTTTAGTATTCTGAAGTATATGGAAAACTTGCATATTCCAGGGGAAGTCTTGGACAGTAAATTCCAGTTAATTTCGATAAGTTTCAGCTCTTTGTACAGTAGCAGCTACCCATCCTCTAACCCCAGCCAAGTGGCAAGCAGCTGTGTGCTTGTTCTGGAGACATCTGCACAGCTTGCAGAGACTAGGGTGGGCAAAAAGGACCCTGAAAAGAATCTGTCCTCCAAATATTGAATATCTATGTTCTAATCACTGACTGCTGCTTCTAATCACAGAGATGGAAACAGGCAGGTGGCCATTGCCATTGCCCCTCCACTTACTGTTGGAAGCCCCTCCTCCTCTGGTTGAAGTTATTTCTAGGGTATTTAAAGGGCTAGCACTCTTCCCTTCCATTGATTTTTTCCCTTTTGGGAGCCAGTAATTAAAGACTAGAACATTCAAAAACAACTCTAAATATGGGGGAAACTAGAGAGTGATCATGAATGCCCAGAGAAAGAGGCAGGCTCCGAAAAAAACTGAAATGCCTTAAGTTAACACCTCATGTTGATTCTTTTCACAGAGACGGCCAATAATAGTATAAAAAATAAGAAACAAAAACAACTTAAAAATCAGCAAATCCTTGGAAAAGGGAAGAATCTGATTTCCGGAGTTACCTCATAAACTCAAATGTGCAGTTTTCAACAACTAAAAAAAATCTCGAGACAGAAAAGCAGGGTCCATGTAGAGGAAAGACATAAATCAACACAAAGTATAAAAGAGACCTAAAGGGGGATTCTAATGTCAGCAAGACAGATGATTAGATGCTACTAGCACTTGTCACCTGACAAAAACAGTAAAACCAACAAATAAATGACTACGTTTGACAAAAATGACTAAAGGAAAGCACCAAAGTTTATCAAAGGAGTAACAGAAACCCTGATGAGCACAGAAACTCTGGATAGTCACTGATAAGATTTGGCTGTATCCCCACCAAAATATTACCTTAAACTGTAGCTCCCATAATTATCATGTGTTATGGGAAGAACCTGGTGGAAGATAATTGAATCACGGGGGTAGTTTCCCCCATACTGTTTTTGTGATAGTGAATAATTCTCACGAGAGCTCATGATTTTATAATGGGGAAACCCTCTCACTTGGTTCTCATTCTCTCTTGCCTGCCACCAAGTAAGACATGCCTTTCACCTTCCACCATGATTGTGAGGCCTCCAAAGCCACATGGATCTGAGTTCATTAAACCTCTTTTTTTCTTTATAAATTACCAAGTTTTGCATATGTCTTTATCAGCAGTGTGAAAACAGACTAATACAGACATTCAGAAAAGGGAAGGTTCTACTTGGCATCTGCCTCCCCATACAGTAGCCAGGATAAGTCAGGAAGCAGAAGAAGCTTCCCCTGGTGGAATAAAGGTAAGCAAGGGGAATCTGGCAGCCTCCGTAACACCTTAGACACCTATAATTTTTATTAGTGGGAACCCCTGCCATTCTCACAGGCGCCAAGCTTAGATGTGGGAGCTTCCTTGAGTCCACACAGCTGTGTTTCCCCTGAAGAAAAGCCAACACTGTGTCTTACCCCTTCTGGCCCCTGTGGCTACTGAGCTATGTCATCTTGGAACTGAAACTACTAATGGAGTGTGTCTTGCTCTGGGACTGATTGTCCATGGCACCCTTTCATGCCTGAGGGTAAAAGGCTGCTGAGCCACCCTGCCTGGTAGCCTGACATCTCCAAGTCAAGCTGCACCCTCCCCCATGTGGCCAAGCGGTGGTGGAGGTGCCCTACCGAATCCTCTCAGTTGTGGATGAATCTTACCCTGTTAGCCCAGAGCTGAGGTTACACATTTCCTCCTGAAGTAACAATGCATTGAAAGAACTGCTCCATTTACCCACCAAGTTGTTACTGCACACTGCCACTGTGTACCTGAGCTGGATCTGTGCCCTCTTTTACATGGAAACTGCCTGTTGGAGTCATTCCATATACATCTGCCAGTCACTGCTGTGCTTGCCCCTTGGGATCTCAAGTAAATGTTACACATTTCCTACCAGGGAATGGTGGCTTGGTATAGCTGCTGCATCTACCCTTTCCAGTCACCATTGAGCCCAGCCCCCTTCTCTAGAATGAAAGAAACTATTTGAAAATTATTTATCTGACAAGGGGTGAATATTCACAATATACAAAACTTCCAAACAAATCAACAGCAAAAAAAGACAATCTGGTTAGAAAATGGTTAAATGAGCTAGAGATCTCTCAAAAGAAAACATACAAATGGCCAACAGGTATATGACAAAATGCTTAATATCACTAATTATCAGGCAAATGCAAATTAAATCCACAATAAGATAGTATTTCACCCCAGTTAGAATGGCTATTATGGAAAGAATAAAAAATAACAAATGTTGTCAAGGATGCAGAGAAAAAGGAACTTTTATATACTTGGTACCAATGTAAATTAGTATAGCCATTATGAAAAACAGTATAAGATATTTTAATAACCTAAAAATGAACTATCCTATGACATACAATCTCACTAAAGGATATATATCTAAAAAAAGAGGAATTAGTATGTCAAAGAGCTATCTGCACTCCTATATTTACTGCAGCACTATTTATAATAGCCAAGCTATTGTCTGTGGGCTATAGTTTAAGTATGTTTTTGTGGCAATAAGTATTCTTTTACTTCCACATTAGCTCTATTATGAATCCTATGAACTTTAGTTCGACAGGATATGAATTTCTTGGTTGTAATTTTTCTTTAAGTATGTTGAACATAGGCCCTCAGTCTCTTATGGCTTATAACATTTCTACTGAGAGGCTGGCTACTAGCATGATGGTGCTCCCTTTGTAAGCAGCTCTTCTCTCTAGCTCCCTTTATGATTTTTTTCTTTCATGTTGACTTTGGAGAATCTGATTGCTAGGTGTCTTGATGATGATCATTTTGTCTAATAAGTAACAGGATTTCTCTGAATTTCTTGAATTTGCATGTTGACTTCTGTTTTGAGACTGGGAAATTTTTCAAGAACTATATCCTCAAGTATACTTCACAAGTGTCTGATTCTCTCCCCTTCTTCCTCAGGAATGCCAGTGAGCCATAGGTTTGGTCTCTTTATATAATCTCATATTTCTTGGAGGTTCTGCTAATTTTTAAAAATTATTTTTTGTTTTTGTCTTACTGTATTGATTCAAAGGACTGATCTTTGAGTTCTGACATTCTTCTATCGGCTTGTTATATTTTATTGTTAATGCTTCCAATCATATTACAAAATTTCTGTAGTTAACTTTTTAGTTCTAGAAATGTGATTTAGTTCTTTCTCTTATTTTTATTTTTTATTTACTGATATTTGTAGAGACAGTATTTTATTATGTTGCCCAGGCTACTCTCAAACTCCTGGACTTAAGTGATCTGTCTGCCTCAGCCTCCCAAAGTGCTGGGATTACAGGTGTGAGCCACCATTTCCAACCTGGTTCTTTCTTAAAATGACTATATTGTCTTTCAACTATTTATTTCCCTGGATCTCTTGGATTGGGTTTCAGCTTTCTTCGGGATATCATTGAGCTTTCTTGCCATTCGGATTCTGGATTCTGTCTGTCATGTCTGCCATGTCAATCCGGTTAAGTAACAATGCTGGGGAGCTACTACAATGACTTAAAAGTAAGAAGACATTCTGACTTTTTAAACTGACATACTTGCACTCATCTGAGATGGCTGGTTTTCCTTTACTGTTTAGAATTTGCTGTTGCTTGATTGGGGCTTTTGAATTTTATGTTCGTTAATTCTCTTGAAGGTTTGACTTTGAGGTGAGTTTAGTATAGTTGATTGGATGTTTACAGAGGGCCAAGGCTCTGTATGGAATCTTTATTTGTGGCTAGATTCCTGCACTGGTTTTCACAGGCAGTGTATACTAGCATAACTTTTTGTGTGCGTGTGGTGGTGTAATTCAGGCAGCAATCCAGTAGATAGCTCTTTTAAGTGTAGATAGGTCCTTAGCTGTGTGCCTATTTGTATTTCAGAGTTTTCATAGCAGTGGTCTGTGGTAGAGGAGCCTGGAGCTGGGGAGAGATGATCCCCCCCTCCAGATTGATTCCTGGACCTCAGGGGAGCCTTTTCCAATTGCTGTCACCATGTTCTTGAACCCATGCTACCCTCTTCCTAGTGTTCTTAGAGTGAGGGCTTTTCTCTGGCTTGATGTCCAGCCACAAATCTCAGTTTCACATCCGATTGGTGTCCTCTGACCCTGGGGATTTGGGACAAGGCCATCAGCTTTGTTCTCTAACTACTCAAGGTTGAATACCAGGTGGGCATGTAGGCTGAGGTGCTCCCAGGCTTCTGGCAGTGCACTCTGGCAGCTGCCAGCAAGGCACTCCAGTGGGAGACGTTGTCAAAGCACTCTACCAGGCAATGGAGACTGTGCTGTGTGGCTGCTCCTATAGGCGTGGATCCATGGAGGGGCCAACAGAGAGCGGTACATGGTGTTCCAAGGTCTGATAGGAAAGACAGCCTTGTTCTAATCTGGTCCAGCAGTTCGCAAACGCTAGAACCACTGAGAGGAATATGGAGAGACTTAGGAGATGGGCTTTTATGTTCATATTTTGTGGAAACTGTCTATATGTAAAATCTCCTGGGCTCCATGCAGGCTGCAGCTATGTCCCTACCTACTCTCTGGGCAGGTTCCCCTGCCAGTTCAATTGTCTATGTGATTCATAGGATCCCTTGTAGCTGGGATCCTGAGGTTCACTGTGAGAGTGGGTTGCACATAAATCACTTCATTTGCCACTTTCTTAGCTATTCAGGGCTAGGAATGAATCTTGGCAGTCAGTAATCCAATGCAAAGCTTACAGCTTTCTACCTCTTCAGCCTTGGTGTCTTGTCTCGTCTGACTGGCAGACTCAACCAAGTGATGGATGAAAGACATACGCTGACATATGCCTGCCAGTCAGTGTGGCCAGGGGACCTCTGCCAGAGTCAACAGCAGCCATGATAAGCTGGTGATGTTCACATTATTTAGCCCAGATGAAATGACAAAGGTCTCAAGTAAACACCATTAGAGGGTAATTAACATTGCAAAACCCCGAGTAGAGAGCAGTCATGTGCCCCTGGATGATCAAAGGTCGGTCTTATGACCACATGAGTAAACAAGCTAGTTAGATAAACTTCTCTACATTCCTTTGTATCTATACCTAGCTATTAGATCAAGGTAAGAGGATTAGGCTGCCTTCAGCCATAATCTCTTCCAAGGTTTTGAAAAACTCTCTGGAATTCCAAGAAGGTTTGTGTTTTCTATAATTTCTCCCACCATTCTGACTGATCTACAATGTCTGTGTTGCCTATCAACTTTCAGTATTCTGTCTCAAAAAGATCTCTTTGAAGCATGGTAATTTATTCAAAATTTTGTTCTCACTCAGTGGATGAGGCTCTTCATGGCTGTATTTAGTCAGCCATTTTATCCCAAATCCCCTGTAGTAAATAAGTTTTAAAACAAGAAGTGTGAGTTCCTCAACTTTTTTCAAGTTCCATTCCTTTTTAAGATTTTTCTTTTGGCTACTTGGAGCCCCCTGAGATTCCATACATATTATATGTTATATTTTCCTGTTAAAAAAATGCTGTTGATATTTTGATAGATATTGCATTGAATCCTTTAGAAATTTGGGATAGTATTGTCATTTTAACAATATTAACTGTTACAATATTTCAGCTTTATAGTTTACATGACAGAGTCATATATATTTTATATTAAATGTTATTTTACATTTATGAAACTTCTGGCAAATAGCCAGCATTTGTCAAAGAGGAAGTAGGTTCAGTGGGGGTTAAGAGAAAAAAATCCAAAGTCTCATAGTCAGAAATGGGGTGAAGGTTTTGGTGTGTAACTTTCTCATTGAAACAAGATCTCCACATATTAAATATCCCATAAAAATAGTTCAAATTCTATCTGAAAGTGGATCTCCAGATAACACCAAATCTAATATTCAAAGTAAAGTATCTTGAAATACACTTAGATTTTTTAGTGTGCAGCTTGAGTCTTTACCATTACTGCTTTCTTTAGAGTATTACAGTAATAAACTTTATTTAATAATTGATGTGAAAGTGGTCATCTTGCTATAGTGGAAAAGATAGCTTTATAATTTACCAACTAAAACAAGACCTCAAGATTAATCTTCATATTAAGGTATATGCAATTATTATTTCCACTAATTTTCTCTATCACCTTGACTCCAGATAGACTTAATTTTCTCTCAAAATAGGAGGTAGCAGGGATCTCTTTCCCTAAACAGTTTGTGTGATTCATTTGTTGCTGTTGCAAGGGGAATTCTGTTTTAAAACCTTGGAGGAAAAGATGGTGGTAAAATTTTATCTACACAGATCTTAGAAAAAAGCATTATCTCTACTTTATTGGTTTAAAAATCTATAAGCATGTAATCTTTGACAAAATAACTCTTAAACAATAGAAGGACAGGATTTAGAATTCAGAAATCTCCCTGGGTGGTCTTGTATTATTGCCACAGGCTGACAGAATAATTGGAAGGCATTTCTAAAGCTTTTGAACAGATAATTACTTATTCTAACATCCCAATATTATTGTTTTACACCTACATAGCAGATCTTACTCTTAAGAGCCAATTCTATCTAAAATTACAGAGTACATGTCTGAACTTTTGACACAGAAATTTTTTAAACACAGTAAAATAATTATTGCTATAACATTCATGAGCCTTGACTCATTTCTTCTTTAGAATTTTTAAAAGTGTGTTTCCTTTCTTTGTGTAGAAAATCCATTCACATTATTTGGATGTTTGAATTTTTATTACTAATAATTATACTAGTGTAGTATAGTGATAACTTTTCTGGTAAAGTATTGCCATTGTGACAAGTAGAAAGTAATTGACATAACTAAATTTGTTTCCCAAACTGAATTTGCTTAACTTGTCTTCTCAGTATTTGTTTTGACTCTGATTGTCACAGTTTATATGTTGACAGTTATAATTATGCTTGAAAGAAAATAATATCTTAACAAATGTATTAATTAAGATTTTGTGGTTATCTATATGTCTTTGGTACAAAAAAAAGAGAGGAAACTATACTATGATTCATTATATATATATTTGAAACAATTGAAACACTGAAACAATTGAATGGTATTTGTGTGTTTCTTTCTGGAAGTTAAGCCATATAAAAATAGTATCAAGCATAAGATCCTACACCTCATTTACATTGTGATAAAATTTAATTTCCTGATTCTGACTCTAGAGAATGAAACTACAAATGTTTAATTATGTCTGGTTAGCATTCTATCTTGCAGTATACTATTTAAAGTAATTTTTAAAAATAACATGCAGACAATAATAATAATTCTCAGAGAATTAGTGCAAAAGTATCACAAAGGAAAACTACTCAGATATTGTATAGATAAGATTATCTAGGTCAAAAACGCTAAATGAGTTGACTTGGGGTTATGTTGCATGTGCATTTGGCAGTTAGAGTACCTCACCTCTCTACCCTAAGTATTGGAATTTCCTTTTTTATTTAAGATTTCCTCTAGGTAAAATGCCAGGGAATTTTATTTTCCTTTTATTTTCTTTTGTATATTTTTAATTAATTTTCAGCCAAGATTACAAAAATGTGTCAATTTCTGGCAGGTCCTACAATAGATAATGAGCAAAATACATTTCAATGCTTACCCATTTCATTCAAAACTGAATCATCTCAAGATGTTCCTTGACAATATTTAATCAACAATATTTCCTGGCTATTCATAGTAAGCTATTTATTTGTATTTTACCTGCTTTTTATTCATTTTTTTTCAGCACATTGACAGCTTTCCTATGGAAAGAGAGATTGTATAACACTGATCAGAGGAAGAGATACTCCACTAACAAACATTATTCAAAATATATTTCACTATTCACCATATTAAGCCAACTACAAATTTTGAATGTAATATGCTGCAAACAAGATTGCCAAAGTTTTCCCAAACTCATAAGCACATTTTTAACCCCTTGTTAGGTCTTTTTCCCCAGAAGTAGAGCCTGAAATCAGGGTTTTTGCTTAAGGAATATTTTGGGGGAGCGCCTTCAGGGAAGGTTGAGTAAAGGAAGCAAAGGAAGGTAGTATAGGAAACTAAGCAAGAATGTGGTCTCAGCTAGATTGAGGTTGGTCCCATGGGAATAATCTGGTGTGCAAATAGCACTAAGAGTAAGGCTCACCTTTAGAACAGAAGGACTCCTTGTATATTGTAGTCAGTCAATGCTGAGAGATGTTCCAGTGTATGTGTGAAGTCTAGCATTGTGAACAAAATGCTTCCAGATTGGCTAATTACTATTCTCCAGAAAAGGTAGTAGCTATGACTTTTTAATCAGCCAACACTCACTGATGCTGGAAGATGGTTGACTGAAAGGTAAAAGAAATGTGGGTGGTACCCACTTCAATACCCACTTCAGCTCCCATTCTGTACCACATAGGTATACTTGTTTCTCAGGCTAAGTTACACATCTGAGGCAAAGCTTCTTTAGGTTAATGATGTATTAGAAGAGGGTTAGTGGACAAAACTAGAAGTTCTGCCACTTCAGTTGTCTCCAATGCATTAAAAAACATTCATCATTTCCCTTCTCCACTACTGATAC
Organism: Plecturocebus donacophilus; assembly: GCA_004027715.1. Lineage (NCBI taxonomy): Eukaryota > Metazoa > Chordata > Mammalia > Primates > Pitheciidae > Plecturocebus > Plecturocebus donacophilus. Next base: position 62,717 of record PVKP010003312.1, read on the forward strand.
TCGATAACTTTAAATCTCAACTTTTAATTTTATTTCCATTAGTTTAGGTGGTTTGTCAGGTAGGTTGACCAGATCTTAATCTCTGAGGACTTTAAGTTCCTTAGGGTCATGCTCCTATCAAGCCATGGGTGCTATATTTACAATTAAAACTGGGAATAACAGTTCCAAGAGGTACACTGGAGGACAACCTGAGTGGCTAACATACATCTCTAGATCCCCGTTGTAGAGAAACAACCCCATGACCTTGATGAAGGTAAAGGTCAATTACCACTGCCCGTACGCTGCCTCTTTTATTTGGTGGATAGTCTATTGGCATGAAGAAAAGAAACTCTCCATAGTTTTAGATTTACTAGGAATTGGATTATCTTTCCTCATGAAAACATTCCTCCACCCCAAACCTGTGACTACTGCCTCTAGACTCATAGAACCTAAAGGTGCACTATGGGAAGGTGATGTTAGCAGATCAGACATTTTCTAAGCCCTTGGGCTATGGTGCTGGCTGAGGCAATGAGAATGTATTAGTCAATATTCTCCAAAAAAAAAAAAAAAAAAAAAACAGAACCTGTAGGAGAGAGAGAGAGAGAGAGAGAGAGAGAGAGAATCCCCATGATCCCCACGATGCCTTATGCAAGCTGAAAAGAAACAGAGAAGGTGGTAGTGTAATGTCCTTCGATCTGAAGTCCAGGGACCCTGAAACCATCAGGAGCTGATAGTGCAAATCTTAGAGACCAAAGGCCAGAGAACCTGGATCTCTGTTGCTTAATGACAGGAGAAGACGGTGAACCCAGCTGCCAAAGAGAGAAGGAATTTATCCTTCCTTTGCCTTTTGTTCTTTCTGTTCTCTCAGAAGATTGGATGTTCTACTTCCCACATCAGTGACAGTGAATCATCTTTACTCATTCTACTAATTTAAATGCTAATCTCTTTTGGTAATCTGTTTACACATATACAGAAATATGTTTTGTCAGCTCTCTGGGTATCCCTTAATCCAGTCAAGTTGACATAAAATTAACCATCATAGAGAACAAAAAAGCAAAATCAAACATATAGCCATAATGCATGTCAATATTAATCAGCATGACATAAAATACTGGTCTTTTCAGGTGAATCTGGACCAGATATAATTAGATTTCCATGCAGTATCTAGCAACATATATCGTTGTCACTTTTTTCCCTTATTTTTTCAATTGAGGTGAAATTCTCAAATAAAATTAAAAATTTTAAAGTGAAACATTGAGTGGCATTTAATGTCTTCACAATACTGTTTAACACCTCCTGTCTCTAGTTGTCACACACTTTCATCACACTAAAAACAAAACCTTGTGCCTATTAAGCAGTTACTCTCTATTTTTGTCATTTATTCATATCCCTACATAACCAACTATCTATTTTTGTTTCTGTGGATTCACTTCTTTTGGATATTTCATATAAATGAAATACTGCATTATAGGATTTTATGTCTGGTTTTATTCATTTAGAAAAAAGTATTTTCAAGGTTCTTCCATATTTTAGCATGTATCGTTATGTCATTTCTTAAGTGCTGAAAAAATATTCCACTGTATGTACATATGATCTTTTTTTATCCATTAATGATTAATTAATATTTGGGATGTTTCTACCTTGTGATACGTTGTGACTAATGCTGCTATAAACATTTATGCACAGGTATTTGTTTGAATACTTGTTATGTGCATTTCAGGCACATACCAAAGAGTGGAATTGCTGAGTCATATAGTGATTCTATTTAAACGTTGAGAAACTTCTAAAGTGTTTTTTCTAATAGGTGTACTATTTTTACATTTTCATCAGCAATGTAAGAGGATAGAATTTTTCCACATTGTCTCAAACACATTTGTCTTTTCATATTGTGACTATCCTAGTTAGTGTAGAGAGAGAGACAGAGAGAGAGAGGCAGAGGAAGTGCCACACTTTTAAACCCTTAGATCTCATGGATAACTCACTATCAGAAGAACAGCATAAGATCCACCCCCATGATTCAATCATCTCCCACCAGATACCTCCCTGATACATGGGGATTATAATACAACATGAGATTTGGGTGGGGACACAGAGCCAAACCGTATCACCTACTCATGAAGACTTCATCCTTGTGACATAGTTATGCCCCAAATGTCCCACCTCCTAATACCATCGAACTGGGGTTGTTTCAGCATTTAATTTTGGGAAGATGCAAACATGCAGTCAATAACACTAGAACATACTTTATAGGCTCATAGCGAAGATTGAATAAATAAATTTTAATCATAATTCCTAAATGCAATGATGAAATGGAAATCATTTCATCATTTCCGATCATAGTTTATGTTATTGTTAAAAATAGCACAAAACAGTAAACATACTAAAACTATAAACTGATGTCAGACAATATTTGAAAGTACATACTGAGATCTGGTCATACTGTAGAAATATGTGGCTCACACTGACAGGCTGAGTGTCTACTTTACAATCTACAAAAGGTGGTCAGCAGAAACAGCAAAAAAAAAGTAAGTATAAGGCTGGGTGTGGTGGCTTACACCTATAATCCCAGTATTTGGGGAGGCCTGGGAGGATTGCTTGAGGCCAGGGGTTTGAGACCAGCCTGAGCAACATAAAGAGACCTCACACTACTAAAAATCCAAAAAATTAGCCAGGTGTAGAGGCATGTGCCTGTAGTCCCAGCCACTGGAGAGGCCGAGACAGGAAGATTTGCTTCAGCCTAGGAGATCAAGGCTTTAGTAAGCTATGATCATGCCACTGCATTCCAGGCAGAGGGGCAGAGTGAGACCCTATTTCAATAAAATAATGAAACAAGAAGATTATTATTATTTAGGTGTTTCTTAAGCAACAGAAGGAAGGTTTCCTTGGAATTGTGTTTCAGAAATAATATTCTGTACACTGATTGACCTTGAATCATCAGGTGAGCACTGACAGTTATAATGTTAAGACAGAGAGCTGTGTTCTGGATACTATTCTAAGCTGTGTACTAGATACTACACTGTGCACTAAATAATATACTAAGTCAATAATGAAGAGTGCTTACAACCATGGCAACATTTATATCAAAAGTATTTGGCACAGAAACAACTGGTACAAACAGATATGAAAACGGTGAATCAACAGTACTGCAGTAAAATAAGTTTTTTGCTTTGTTTTCTTTTTGCTGGTCATCAAAATATTTTATATTTTATGCACAATGTTTTGGCAACAATATATCAATAACACTTGACAAGTAAGCAAATGTATTTATAAAGTATAATTTTTATGTTTGTTGCTTTTCTAGGTTTTGTAAATATGGTGGAGAAGAAAAACAGTCTCCGTTGTTCATGGAGTTTACAATCTGGGCAGTAGTTTTCAACTTTTGTCCCCCAAGTGACATTTGACAATGTCTAGAAACAGTTTTATTTTATACTCCTACTGCTTTCTAGGGGCTGGAGGCCTGAGATGTCTTACAATACATAGGACAGCCCTCATCGACAAAGCAGTATATGCCTCAGATTGACAGTGGTGCCAAGAATGAGAAATTCTGGTCTAGATGGAATATGGAGAAACAATAAGTAACAAATAAATCAACAACTATGAAATAAAGAATAATACTTACATTACTACATTGGTTCTGAGAAAATTGATTATAAATGCACCAAAATCAACAAGACGGGTTAAAGAAGATTTCAGGGAAAATCAGAAGTTCAGTACATGTTACGTTTCAGATACTTCTGTATCATCTCAGTAGAATTACCTCGTAAATCACTGAGTAGATGACTTTTAACTCAGTAAATATGTTTCTTGGGAATATATATTTAAATACCATAATCGCTAATTCATTCTTCATACTAACAAGAGATGAAATCACTTGAGGGTAAATTTAGTGAGAGAAGACAAAAGGCTAGAAGTTGTTACTGAAGAGCCTCATTATTTAGTGGTTCACTAGAAAGGCAAAGTTGGCAAATACTCCTTGAGAGGCAGCAAATTACTGGTAAAATAGAAATATTGCATATCAGTCAACAAAACCAAATAACTTATAACTAGCTACAGACTTAATTCTTGAATAAGCAATCTGCTTGACTTTATCTTTTAAGCTGGTTACTTACTGAAGTCGCCTGTTACTAAAGTAAGATTATTGCTAAAATTTCAATTTACTACTTAATAAGAAATGCAATTATTTACATTTAGTGTTTTAGAAAAGCTTGGAAAAAATTAGATTTTTTCATTCTGAAACATGCTTGTTTACATACTTAAGATACATACATGTTTAAAGCTATAATAATTAAATTATATTTTTAGCTTTAAAGAGGTAAACAAATATCCCAGTGCTTAAAATTTTTAAGTTTGTTTTACATTTTCATTCTAAGCTATTTATGAACATATTTAATTTGTGCATGAAAACAAATAAGCTAATTTACCGGAAATTAGAAAATTTGATATTTGCCACATAAGTAGAAATGCTATTTAACTCAATGTGTTCACAGATTTATAATATTATGTTATTGGAGAAAGAGTATTATTTACTTAGAAACTAGTGCAGAATTTTACTTAGCTTTTTTTTTTTAACCTCAATAAAAACTTTAGTTGCAATTATGTTTTTTGTTTTATGTTATGAATTTACTTGAATGTGACTTCACTTGAAATAATGCTCATTAAAATTCTAGAGATATCAAAGTAGCTTCAAACTTTTGCGATGACTACAAAGAAAAAAATGTACTTGGTATTTTACTTTCATATACATAAGCATATTTGTCATTTTCCATTGTAATGGCCATAATTTCTGCATCTTTATTATTGTAAAAAGAAATAATTATGTCTTTCTCAACTTAAATTGTTATTATTTTTAAATTCAATTCTACTAAGTTTTCAAAGTCAAATATTTACTTGATTTATAACATGAATAGTATCTTTCCATTCTCAATGTGTAATGAAATAAAACCTCTCAGATATGAAACAGTATATCTTTCCTGTGTGTGATTATTTCTTAATAATAATAGTCTATAACAAATCTCTAAATAAACTACAATCCGAAACATGTATCAAATATCTATGAAATAATTCCAAAATTATATTTCATATAAACTGTTATTTAGTAAAAGTCTGTTCATCTGCTGATAGGCCCTAGGTCGATTGCACATTTTAGCGACTGTGAACAGTGCTGCAAAAACATGGGAGTGCAGACATTATTAAGTCAGTCCTTCAAAGTCATCTATTGGGTTTCTGTTTGGGGTCAAACTCTCTGCTAAGACCTAAGGATATATTGCTGGGTAACAAAAAATTATTGTCTTAGCAGTTTTGAAACTCATATTCTAGTTAGGTAGAATAATCAAATGATCACTGAAATAAATGTATAATGATAAGGCTTTGACGTGTACCATATAATGAGATTACAAATATTAGCTATGACAGTTAAACACAATGGTAAATATGTACTGAAAATTTTAAAAGACATTGTTATATTATGATGAGCCTAGCTCTCTTTTCAAAAAAATATCTTAAATTATATTTATTTTCATTTGGTTTATTTAATTATAGAAGCTTAATGTTTCCATATGAATCTTGCTAGATGTTCTATTAAAAAATCTCATATGGCTTACTCATTTATTCATTTCACACACATTTACTGAGAGCATAATGTATGCTAGAAACTAAGATAGGTCTTAAAGATACAGACTTGAATAGGAAAGATAAATTCTCCAACACATTCTACAAGGGAAAGTAAAGAAAAGTAAACTGAAAACAAACAGATATTATCATGAAATTCCATTCATTCAGAAGACTCCTTAGCCACTACCCATTAGAACCACTTACTGAGTTAACGAATAACCTCATGGATATCCATTTACAGATAACATCAGTTTAAAATTAGAGCCATCTATAACCAAGACTAATGTGTCTATCTTCAATTAATGATTCGAAAGTAGCTACCCATGCCATCTTACATGTTGAGAGAAGAGTGACATTCTGTCAGTACATGCCATCTAGGACTCTAAGTCATTTGCACATTAAACTTACAAGCACCTTCTGAACTATCTTACTTTTAAAATGCATAATTTGAATTATTATGAAAGAATAAATTATTCTCTTCCTAGCTTGCTTATTGTATTAATGGGATTTTCCAGAAAATCAGAACTAATAGGGTGTGTGTGTATGTGTGTGTGTGTGTGTGTGTGTATGAAAGAGAGAGAGAGAGACAGAGAGAAGAGAAAGATTTATTTTAAGGAATTGGCTCACGTGATTGTTGAGAGACTGGAAAATCTGCAGCATAGCCCAGCAAGCTGTAGACCCTAAGAAGAATTTATATTTCAGCTCAAGTTCACATTCTACTGGCAAAATTCCCTCTTGTCCTGGGAAGTCAGCTGATTGGATAATACCTATTTACCTTATGAAGGGTAATTTGCTTTACTCAAAGTGTAATTATCTAATCTCATCTAAAAAAATATCTTCACAAGAAAATTCAGAGCAATGTTTGACCAAATACCTAGATACCATGGTCTAGCTAAGTTGACACATAAAACAAACCATCACAGTTAATAAACATTGTCAGGGATCAGAAAATGCTACTCTCAAAGTACTTTGAATTAAAAAAAAAATTTGAGATGTTCCCAGGAGCAAGAAAGCCACTCTGATTTTCCTCTCTATTTCTGTGTGAGAGTTGGCCATAAAGAAATTATCTGACTTACTTGCCTGAAAGTAGGTCATAAGACCTTCATTACAGAAGGGTCATGCTCTATACCTAGAGGGTAGGAGTGCTTCACAGAAAGACCAATCAAATCTGGATAGGTTTTGCTGAGTGTCCCCCTCAGTCTATTACCACAAGATCACACTATTTTTTGGGTCAATCACATTTTTACATGACTGTTCATTCTTCTGGAAGCATAGCAATATAAAGTTTTCCTTCGTTCTTTGGGTCTTCATTTCTGAAGGCTGTCATGTAATGTAAAACTTGGGTGAAATAAATTTTTTATGCTTTTCTCTTAACTTGTCTTTGGTTATAGGAATGTTGGCTGTAATGTTTTTGACAGGTAAGGAGAGTCTTAAATGTTTCTTATAGCATTTCAAAATTTTATTTATCCTTTCTTGTTGCATTATATTTGAAAATTCGATTTTTTAAATTATTCCATATAGATTGTGACTTTCTGGGTTTTTTTCATTATTTTTTATTGGAAGAAAATAATCCTAGTTTATTTACTTCAGGAAAAAAGTTTTTAAACTGTGGACTTTCTTTAAAAAGAAGATGAAACTAAATTAAACAAATTAAAAAGTTTTATTACTTTTGAGTATTTTTTGGTAGCTTAAGTAACAGACTCATTTATGCATCCTTTTACTATTAGTTTAGTCTAACATAATTTTTCTCTAAGGAAAGAGAAAATAATTGTGGTTATGCATAGCACATCAACTCTCACACAAAATCCATTGAACAAAATTTCCAGAAGTGTATGTTTCTCATATGTATCCAAAACAATTCCAAGGAACAATTCAAATTTAAAGGGAGAATAAAGTTTCACCACCAGATAGAGTGACAAAGTCACAATGCAAGAAGCACATGAAGGATGGGAGGAATTATTGTGACAGTCTTTAAAAATAATTTACCATAGGAAATATGACAACAGTGGCAACAGAATATAATTTTTGTATATTTGTTTTAAAAACTAAATAGATACAATAAATGTGGATTTATACTGTATATATCAGAATAAATTCCAAGTGATTAAAATAAGATTTTTCAAATAAATTTTAAAAATGGTTAAGAGAATTTATTTTAGAATGTCACTGGTAATACTCTAATTAAGCATTAAACCTAGAAGCAATAAGAAAAAGTGATTTCAAAAAAAATGATCAAAGTAAAAAAAAAATCACATGGCAAAAAATAAAAATAATAAACCCCAAAACCTAAAGTAAACAGTCCAACAATTGGAAAATATTTAGAAATTATATAGACAAAGATAAAACTTTCTGAATTTTTAAGTATCTTTTCTTCAAATCATTAAGTAAAATATCGAAAACTCATAATAAAAATAAGGAAATGATATGAGCAGAGAGTTCACAGAAAAGTCAATATAAGCAAATCTTAAACAAATGAAACAAATGTTCAGCCTTAGATATAAAAAATGCAAATCAAATCACACTGAAATATTCTCCTAGTGGATTTTTACAGACAAATGTGTGAGAAATCTCTTTAGCATTACTTGTGGAAATGTAAATTGGTGAAACCTCTCATGAGGGTGATTTGCTAATATGTACAAAATTATAAAATGGCTTACCTCTGTATTTCTGGTAGGTTTTTCCTACAGTTATACATGCACATGTGTGTGCATCCATAGAGCAAATCACGATCCTACTTTAAAACAATGAGAAATCTCCTAATATTACAATTTATGTGTGTTTATCTTCTATGTTATGACCTATGCAGTTTAATATTTAATAGTAAAAGTTATAGGGTATTGCTTGTATATGCATATGCTATGTCTGGGAAAATATAGAAATAGCTAATGAGACTGGTTTCTTTCAGATTCAGAATTTTTTTTTGAGGAGAAATTGTCATTTAATACTGTCTTTTATTTTGATTTTCAAATTACATAAATAATTCAAAGAATGAATAAAATACAATAATTGTTAGCGTTTTTACATCTATTATATAGAGATGTCAGCACTGAGGTAAAACAAAATTCTATATGAGAACAGTTTTTTTTACTTGGAATCTAATGCAAGATATTCATGTATTGAACAGAGACCAAGACCTGAAATTATGGTAACCATGCTGCAGTTGTAGTTGTTTTCTTTTGGACGTGTATGTGCCTTTGATGAGACATGTGATTTATTTTTATAATAAATGGATGAAATATAAAGTACTAGTTAAAGATACACATATTAAAAATGAGACCGTCATTGAGTTAGCTCTGTAGTTTCAACCTGTCTGAGTCTTATTTTCTCATGTTCAAATGCAGATAACAACAAGTTGTTGTAAAAATCACAATATATAATTTGTACAAAATGTGTGGTATGATGTACGATCCTATACAGAATTATGCACTCAGTGAGCTTAGGTCAATTTACACTATGACAAGAGATGACCCTTGGTCTTGGTAGCTTGCAAACACACTAACGTCCATCATGGGGTTTCTACACTTTCAAACCAAGGATCTATGAGCAGCCTATATCTGAAACATGCAGCTTTCAGAGTTGAGCAAGAAGAAAAATGTAGAAACTACTCAACAGCTCCTAAACTATATTCATGAAAATTCACATACATGTTTTATTGGCCAAGGCAAATTATACAGTGTAGCTGAAAGTATAACCTTCCTTTTGGGATAAGTCTGGTGAGGAATGGGGAGAGGTAGGGAAGATTAGGAAATATTTTGACAATAAGACATTTTACCATGCCAAACCAATACATAATTATTTAATCACTTTGCTATATATTTTAGACTCACATATTATATATAACTGTTCTATACACATTAAGAGTCTACATGTAATTACCTAGGTATATATATGCACATACATACATAAATATACATATATATAAAATCTAAACTATTTTAGCTTATTATCTCAATTGTCTTTAGCAGAGAAAAACAAATACAAAGTAAAAACAAATAAAATGTTAAGGATTTTAAAAGTCTGTCTTTTAAATTGACAATGGAGCCATATAACATTAGTGAATAACTAATTCTGACTCAAACTTTGTAAATGTCTCCACTGCATAAGAAATACAGACATTAACACTCTTACCCATGAAAAAGGTACCTGTCAAATTTATGAATTTTAAGTAAAAATACAGTTATAGGTTATGATTCTAGTGTTTTGCAATACGTCTACTATTTATGCATGAAATAATGAGAAAGGAAAATATCAACAGGCACAGCTACACAATATGAAAATGAAACATTGTTACTCGAGTCTCTCAGAATGTTTCAAAGAAATAGAGGCAAAAATGTTAGTCCAAACTGCACCATTTTGTAAGCTCCCTCTGTTTTGCTAACTTGAGTCAAAGTGAAAAATTTCACGAAGGTTCGATGTGAGAAACATCCGGCCTAACCACCTGATTGCTCACAAGGCAGACAAAGGCCCAAATAAAGGTGAAGGCCCAACTAAGGAAGCATCTTGGCCCGGCACGGTGCCTTACGCCTGTCATCCTAGCCCTTTGGGAGGCCGAGGCCGGCCGATCACAATGTCAAGAGATCAAGACCATCCTGGCCAACACGGCGAAACCCCATCTCTACTAAAAATACAAAAATTACCCGGGCGTGGTGGCGTGTGCCTCTAATCCCAGCTACTTGGGAGGCTGAGGCCGAAGAATCGCTTGAATCTTCGAGGCAGGGGTTGCGGTGAGCCGAGATTGCACCCCTGCAGCTCCAGCCTGGCGAAAGGGCAAGACTCCGTCTCAGAAAAAAAAAGAAAGAAAGAAACATCCTTGTCACATCCTGCTGGGCAAAGACACGCCTAAAAGACATCCCTATCATATTCTTCTGGGAGAAAACGCAAGGAACACCGCATTTCACTGAACCAAGAGCTGGAGCTACTTCCTTATGGGAACATCTTACCAATATCCTGCCAGGCAGCAAGCCGTATTGCTCAGACCCCTCCCGTCCATCCCTGTAAGTACCCCCAGCTTGTCAGCAGCAGTGGGCGCTGGCATTAGGCTGGTTCTCCACATCTGTGGGTTTTATGCTGGACATAAAGCCTGCATTTCTGTGTGTTTCTTTAACCCTCACCTTTCCTTTAAAACCTGAAAAGAAACAGAACAGGTGAAGAGGTAAACAAAGTCCTGGAAAGGCTTAAGGTTTCTGAATGTTGCTCTTATTCTCTTGCTTAAGCATATAATTAGACAGGATGGCTGGGGGAGGACGGGGAGGTCCAACTTTGTTGTGCTGTAATGGCCTTCTAGATGCTATTTTTCTGGTTTCCCCTTACTATTAAGTTATAACTGAGAGATAACCTAAGGTTCATTTTCTGACCACCACAAGAAAGCTAATATTGCAATAAAGTAAGTCACCTTTTTTGTTCCCTAGTGCATATAAAAGTTATGTTTACTGTGATATATGAACTGTGAAATTGTACTATGCCTAAAATAAACCATGTATATAACTTAATTAAAAAATGTTTTATTGCTACAAAGATCCAAGGGTCATCTGAGTCTTCAGCAAGACTGATCTTTTGGCTGATGTAGCATTTTGCCTCAATGTTGATGGCTGCTGGCTGATCATGGTGATAGTTTCTGAAGGTTGGGGTGGCTGTTGAAATTTCCTAAAATAAGACAATAGGATGGGTTAGAAAGCTGACGGAAAGCCAAGTATAACCTACAGTGATCATACTCTTGCAGGAACACCAAACTTTACAGCTATCTACAAGAAAATGCTTTTTTAGCACAGAAAAATCAGATGACCTATCATGGTAGCTGTTATAATGTAGTAATGAGGACAGAGACATTGAAGAGGGTAGGAAAGACAGTTTTGTTTGCCTAGATCACGCCCCTCCCTCAACTTCAGTTAGCACAGCGCAGAGAGAGAGTGTGTGTTCTTGGAGGAGGAAGAACAAAGTGAGTTTGGAATATTACCTTGGAACTCTGTACTGCCCTGGCACGATGGAACACAACACAGTGAAGAATTCTGCTGGCTCCCATGAAGGGAGCATTCAGACAAGCCCTGGGTTTGTCTATATTCTATATTCCAGTGGAAGGAAACTGAATCCAAGCCAGTTTCACCACTGAATACACCTTGAGTGTCACTTTTCTAATACTTTTACTATAATGTGGTGCCCTCAAGGTGTATCCAATTATAAAGCAGATGAAAACTTGAATGACAAATATCTAGTAAAATTCTATACTAAAAAGGTTGGTGCAACCCATGCTACAAAATAAAAGTGAGAAAGCCATATAAATACAGCAGAATAATGTTCTAGGCCTTAAGGTAACAAAGTTAGTCAGTTGAAAAAAAAACGAACAATTCTAGAATTGGAACTAATCTTCAGTGAAGTCTTGGTTGTTTAGTCGAGAGTCCACCAAGTTGTTTTTCTTTCCCCCATGATATTTAAAAAGCCCTTGGTATCAAATAGCATATACATAGATAAGTCAGTTGTTAATGATACATTCCAAGATTTTAGTGGTAAAGATTTTCAAGATTATGATTCATCTTTGAAATTCAATTCACTGAGACACCAAACATGAAACTAAAATGAAACCTATAATACTCTTTCCTAAAAAAGGATGATACATTTTTACAGTAATATGTATTTCCAGACTAAATTATACTTTTTCTCAAGAAAAATATAATTTAAAGGATAAGCATCTAACCAACTAGCAAAATTTTCAACACTTCATTTATTTCAAAATTCATTTTATTGCAGCCAAAGCCATAGAATTAACTGTACATAATAAACTATTATATATATGTATATATATATATATACACACACACACACACACACACACACACACACACACATATACACACATATTTTAAGTTATAGGGAATAAAGTTTATTTTGGCAGATAATGTTAAACAAAATTAAAGTTGCATACATTAGTAACATAACTCAACATCCTTAATTTGGTATGAGTATGACACATTTTCTTGCTTTCCTATGTTCTGCTAAGTCACCATACCTAACTGCTTTATAAAACTGATATGCTGAAATTTAACTTTACTGTTTTCACTTATGCTCTGATTCTATATTCCAGTGGAAGGAAACTGAATCCAAGCCAGTTTCACCACTGGCTGATTAAAGTGGCCTGGAGTCTCAAATAAATGTGAGAACTAGTTTTTGGACAAGCCTTGGTGCTGTGTGGGTCCCACAGGCAGTGGACTTGGCATGCATCCTAGTGTCACAGCAGCTATGGAGGCCAATGTAGTGCCTCTATAAACCCTCACCAACTTTAGACAATAGAGCTCAGGGAGAGACTCTCTTCACTTGGGAGAAAGAAAAGTAAGAGTAAGAACTTTATCTTGCAAATTGGGTACTAGCTCAGCCACAGTAAAATAAAGCATCAGGAAGCTTCCTGAAGCTGCCAGTTTTAGGCTTTTTCTCCTGACCAGTGAGTCTAGAACACCCTCTTTGCCTGGAATGCCATCAGCTTCAAGTGAGACCCAGCATGTTGCCAGTTGTGGTGGCCATGGCAGTACCAGAATCACACCTCTCACAACTCCAGAAAGCCCATCTTAGAGAAAGGCTTCTTCTGATTAGGAGAAAGAGAAGAAAGAGAGTGAAAGACTATCTGGTAACCCAAGGAATTCCACCTTATCTTCCCCAAGGCCACCAAGGCTATGTATCTAGGAGTCTTCAAGAGTTCCTGGGATAGAACACTTGCTAGTGCTGAAATGGCTTCAGTGGCCACAGGCTTAGGTCATAACACTAATAACTCTTTAAATTCTTGGAAAGTCATCTCATGAAGGACATGTACAATCAAGCCCAGGCTGAGAAGAATGGAATAAATACCGAAGTCTTCAATGCCCAGACATCGATGAATATTTATACATGTCAAGAACTTCTAGGAAAACTTGACCTCATCAGTGACCATCCTGGAGTTGACAGAGATTTGTGCCTTCTCACAACAGAGAATTCAAAATAGCTCTCTTGAGGAAGTGCAACAGACTTCAAGATAACACAGAGTAGGAATTCAGAATTCTATAAGATACATTTAATAAAGAGATTGCACTAATAAAAAAAAACTAGCAAAAATTTAGTTGACAAGCTGAAAAATTCATCAGTCTCTCGACAGCATAATTGATCAGGCAGAACAAGACTTAGTGAATTCAAAGACGGGCAATATGAAATACACAGTCATCAGAAAAAAAAGATATAAAGAGGAAGGAAGTATGCCTCAAAGATCTGTTAAATAGCCTGAAACAGCAAATCTAAGAGTTATTTACCTTCTACAAAATTTAGGGAAAGAAACTGGAATAGGAAATTTATTCAATGAAATAAATGACTTTACAAACCTGCAGAAAGAAATGAATATTCAGATACAGAGAGGTCAAAGATCACCTAGAAGATTCAACCCAAATGCGAATACTTTAAGGCCTATAAAAATCAAACTTTCAAAGGTCAAGTATTATAAGGGGATTCTAAAAGCAGCAAGAGAAAAGAAGCAAATAACATATAAAGGAACCATTATTTCTAGCAACAGACTTGGGGGAAACTGGACTGGCCATAAGGAAGTGAATAACATGTTTAAAAAATATATACAAGTTCAAATACTATATCTAGCAAAATTACCATTAAGTATAAAAGAAGAAATAAGGACTATAAGATGTTATGATTAGCTGCCTCACGACCCAAATCTCATCTTGAATACCTACCTGTTGTGGGAGGGGCCAAGTGGGAGGTAATTGAGTCATGGTGGCAGGTCTTTCCCATGCTGTTCTCCTGATAGTGAATAAGTCTCATGAGATCTGATGGCTTTATAAGAAAGAGTTTTCTTGCACAGGCTCTCTTTGACTGCTGCCATCCATGTAAGAGGTGAGTTGCTCCTCCTTGTCTTCCACCATTTTTGTAAGGCTTCCCCAGCCACATGGATCTGCAAGTCCATTAAATTCTTTTTCCTGTGTATGTCTTTATCACCAGAGTGAAAATGAACTAATATACAAGACCAACAAACCTGAGAGATTTTGTCACCATCAGATGTGTCTTACAAGAAACACTGAAGAGACTTCTTCAATCTAAAAGAAAAGGATTTTAAAAGCAGCAAGAAATCATCTGACATTTATAAAACTTACAGGTAAAAATAACTACATATACAAATACAGAAAACCTTAGCATTGTAATTGTGATGCCTAAGCCACTCATATTTTAGGTAGGAACACTAAAAGGCAAACTTATCCAAAATCATAACAATAACAAACTTTTAGTTAAAAATATGAAAATAAATTGAGACAATAAAATCTATGGGTTTGAATCGAGTTAATGTATAGAGTGTTTTGTTTTGATTTTTTTTTCTTTGCTTGCCATATTTTCTTTTCTGTTTCTTGTGATTAATGTTTTCACCAGTTAAAATAATTGGTTGTAAGATGTTCTTTGCAAGCATCATGTTCACAACAAAACAAAAAACTATAATAGATAGATGAATAATAAAAAGCAAAAAAATTAAAACATACTAACAAGGAAAATTACTTTTACACAAAAAAAGACCAGAAGAAAGAAAGGAAGCAAGGACCAATGAAAGAAGAAAACAAATAATAAGATGGCAGGAGTAAGTCCTCACCTATCAATAATATTGAATGTAAATGGGTTAAATTACCCAATCAAAAAACAGAGTGTGTGAATGAATAAAATAGGAAGACTAAACTATATGCTCCCTGCAGGAAATCATTTCACCTACAAAGACAAACATAGAGAGTCACTGGTGCCTTGATGATAATAGCACATGCACATGTATGTTTTTTGCAGCACAATTTTCAATAGCAAAGACTTGGAGCCAACCCAAATGTCCATCAATGACAGACTGGATAAAGAAATGGTGCACATATATGCCATTGAATAGTATGTAGCTATAAAAACGAATAGATCATGTCCTTTGCAGGGACATGGATGAAGCTAGAAGTCATCATTCTCAGCAAACTAACACAGAAGCAGAAAATCAAACACTGCTTGTTCTCACTCGTAAGTGGAAACTGAACAATGAGAACACATGGATACAGGGAGGCCAATATCACACACTGGGGCCTGTTGTGGGGTGGGAGGCTAGGGGAGAGATAGTATTAAAAGAAATACCTATTATAGGTGATGGTTGATGAGTGAAGCAAGCCACCATGGCATGTGTATACCTATGTAATAAATCTGTATGTTCTGCACATATATTTTAGAACCGAACATTCTCATTATATTCTTTTAGTTATCTTGTAATATACAATACCTTATTGTTAACTATGGCCATCCTATACTGCTACCAAATAATAGATCTTATTCCTTCTATGTAACTGTATTTTGTACCCTGTGACCCTCTCTTCTTTATCCTTCTCTTCCTACAAAGCTTCCCAGCTTCTGGTAATCATCATTCTACTTTCTAACTCCCTGAGCTCTTTATTTAAGGTCTGATACATGAATGAGAACACATCATGTTTGTCTTTCTGTGCCTAGTTTATTTCACTGAACATAATGACCTCTAGTTCAATTTATGTTGTTGCAAATGACAGGACTTTGCTTTTATGGTTGAATAATCAATGAATTATTGATCAATGAATGGACACTTAGATGGACTCTATATCTTGGCTATTGTGTATTGTGCAGCAATAAACATGGGAGTGTAGATATTTCTTCAATAAACTGATTTTCTTTCTTTTTGGGAATATACCTAGCAGTGGAACTGCTGGATTCTAGTAATTCTATTTTTATATTTTTTAGGAAACTCTATACTGTTTCCATAACAGTTTTAGTAATTTATGTTTTTATCAATAGTGTTTCTCTTTCTCTGCATATTTTCCAGCATTTGTTACTACCTGACATTAGGATAAAATTCATATTAACTGTTATTATAGCTTTAATTTGGATTTCTTTAATGATTAGTGATGTTAAACATTTTTGTATATACTGGTTGATCATTTGCATGTCTTCTTTTGAGAAATGTCTATTCAAATCTTTTGCCAATTTTTAAATCAAATTATTATTTTTTTTCTCCTTTGCACTGTGACACCCCAAAACAATTATAGTAGTAACATTAAAGATCAGTTATTACAGGTCACCATAATAGATACCACAATAATAAAAAATGTTTAAGGTATATTGAGTTTACCAAGATGACACAGATATACAATGTGAGCACACACTGCTGGGAAAAAAAAAAAAAAAAAAACTAGCTCTGTGCAGGGTTGCCAAACACCTTTAATTTCTTAAAAATGAAATATCTGCAAAGCACAATAAACCAATGTGCAGGGAAAAAAAGACGTGTGCCTATGTTTGGCACTCTGGAAAAAGTGAAACTATGGATACAGTAAAAATATTAGTGATTGTAAGGGGTTAGCAAAGAGGGAGTGATAAAAGCCAGAGAACAAAGGATTTTTAGGACAGTGCAACTATTCTTTATGATGCTATAATGCCAGATGCATGTCATCCTACACTTATTAAAATCCATAGTACTCGCTCAACATAAGATTGCCACAAACCTACAATTTGTAAAAAAAAGAAATCTGTGAAGTACAATAAAACAAAACATAATAAGATGAGGTATGCCTATACAGTTCTGTATAGAGATGCCTTTAGACACCTATGTTTTGACCTCGTTCATGGAGAAAGATAAATTGCCTTCTGGTACTATTTTCATCTGTTTTTGTTTATTTCCTATTCTGTCTTATCAAGCCTTCTATCAGGGCTTGTAATTTTATTTCCCTCAATTAGGCCAAAGGGTATATCAAGCCTACCTAACGTTTAGTCTCCAAATATCTCATTTATTTTTATCATGCTCTGACAGTTGTTCATGTTGTGTTATGATATTTTTAAATAAATAAATTACATATAATTCATTAGAAAGCAGATCATGATCATAGCAGAACAGAAGATCTACTGTACATGACTTTTAACTATAATTTTTGTATTATTTTGCTTGATTATTTTTTGCATCAATTAAAAGACACTCAATTTTAAATAATAGGAAACCTAACTCAAGCTACTCCCAAACTGTATTGGATCATGCGGTAGTAAGGTGGCTGTAGTAATTCTGCTTCTTATTTCCACATATACCATGGTTCATTTTCTGAATCTTAACAAAAAGAATAAAGAGGACTGTCAATATTTCTTAGCTAACCATGGTGAGAAACTCATTGGTTTGATTCTCTTGATTACTATAAACCAATCACTGACAAGATGAATGGAATTACCTGTACATCAATCAACTACCTCAGGAGCCAAACAGGGAGTCAGCTCTAACTGAACATATGGGCTAAGCAATGAAACATAAATTAAATGATACGGGGTTTCTGTAGGGAATAAGAAAGGGAGAAGGCAGCAGGACAGATAAGCAATAATATTTATTTGGACATGTTTTAAGATATTTCTTCTCTTTTACCCATCACTTTATTTTTTGGGAGTTGGAGTCTCATTCTGTCCTTCCAGCTGGAGTACATTGGTGCCATCATGGCTCACTACAACCTCCACCTCCCAGGTTCAAGCAATTCTCCTATCTCCGCCTCCTGATTAGACACTACAGGCACATGCCACCATGCCTGGCTAATTTTTGCATTTTAATAGAGATGGGGTTTCACTATCTTACCCAGGCTGGTTTAGAACTCCAGAGTTCAGGCAATCCATCAGCTTTGGTCTTCCAAAGTGCTGGGATTACAGGTGTGATAAATTTGATAAATTTGCTGGATAGATATTCTGTCATCTATTCTTGTGAGGTTCTTTTCTTTAATAAAATGTCCAGAATTCAAGAATCCTATATTTTTCAGATTTCCTTGCAACAAACATTCTGTATAGTAATTACATTTTGCAAATTAAATGCTCTTCAGTGTAATTTGGAAGGTAGAACTCAGAGAAAGACCATATTGTCACTGCTTTTGACCTTCACTGTTAGCACACAAGGTTGTGAGAAATAAATGTCAATACCTAGTTGCAGAAACCAGTATTAGTAGTCAGATGCCTGTTTCCATCATTTTAGGCACACAAAAGAGATGTTAAGGCAAACACAGCTTCCTTATCCAGAGCATGCTGATCATTAGATTGTAACTATAATGCTGTGTTCTTGAATTTAATAGTTTCAGTCAAGTTCTGAAACCCAGTGTTTCAGCTCCTCTAAATTTCAGTTCGTTGTAGAGATTTTTTTTTGTTAATTCAATAAATCTTGATGGATGTGATATGTATTAACAGATCATGTGTCCTCTTATATTTGTATATTTATATAATAGCCAAATTATTACTTTCTCTTTAATTTTATAGTAGTTATTTCTTTTAAATCAGTGAAGCAGTTACAAGCAAACTTTTATAATCCATGTTGAGCTAGTGGTGGAATATCATTACAGTTATATTTAAATAGATAAAAGACCATAAGATTCTCAGCCTTCTTCTCCCTCAAGATTTTACCAAAACTATTCTGTTTTAAGTAAACTATTTCTGAGAACATTAGCAAACAGCTCCTCCACAAGTTTTGAAGATTCTCATGTTAAAAACACTGGTATATTTAGCTATTTTTTTTTTTCTTTTAGGAAGATGTTCAGTTACCAGTTCTCACCAAGATGTCATGTTTTATAGGAACTGAAGTAGGGCAGACACCCAAATGTTTCTCTTCTGCTGTTGCCCTTTTCCCATCACAGTGACATCTTAATCTCCAAATATCTGCATAAATTCTGAATGAGAATGAGTTCCAGCTCCTTCTTGGCTACAGCTTAGTGAGTTTTGGAGGCTGTGTGCCTTCTCCAATATTTACCCCCAATTTCCTCAGGTGTACTGGCTCTGATTTTTCCTGTTCACTGTGTCAATGAACTCTGGCCATATTTCGCATCGCTGAAATCAATGTTTATTTAAATTTTCCACTCAGATATTCCTCAAAGTCCACATTTTCCAAATGAAACATGACCTCCACCATGCATACAGTGTTAAGATTCAGCTATTAATATAAGGTGGCATATTTCGAAGATAGTTACTACCTTTCATTTCATTATGCAGGGAAGTTATGTACTATCCTTGATCCTATCTTCTTCACTCTCCACACTCATAAATTATGGCTTTATTTTGACTCCTAAATTGTTTCCAAATCTATTTATCTTTTCCCTCTCCAGGGCCACTATTTTAAGGCAAATCAACATTATTGCATTCTGAGTTCATCCTTTCAGTCAAGTTTTGTTCATCCTGAATTTATTCTCTATCTTATGTAGAGTGATTGTCTTAGCCTGGACATATTATGATTGCTAAGAAAAGTGAGCACTAATAAATATCAGATTAAAAAATATATATCCAAAAAGTTTCTATCATCTTTTATCACTCATATTGTTTCATAATTCATAGTATTTGCCAGTTATTTGTAATAATTTATGGTTGATGTTGCTGTAATCTTTTTTCTTTAATGATGGTGTGTTTCCTTCAATTTCTCATTCTTTCTGTTCTTTTCAGTCTTTGTCAGTAACGATGATTTAAGAAAACTCAATAATGACATCAGTCCAAATATTTTATACATTTGATATCCACCTGTTTATCACTCCTCACTTTTTTTTAGAGGACATCTGTTTTCCAGAGTAGTTCCAGTTTTGTCTTAATTCTCAGATGGAAACTGACAGTTTTCAACACTCACTAAAATTTTCTTAGATTCTTCATATCCTGAATTCAGCTGTTTAAACTAATCCTCGATATTGGCAGAGCTTAAATTAGGGGGTTCATTTGTTAACACGCAGTCATTAAATGGGAAATACATACAACTATTCCTTTCTTTCTCCTTTTGATATGAGTTACTCATGGAGAGTGTTTCACAGTGATATGGATGGAACTGAATTTGATGCCATGTTAGTCATCAGGAGTAGATATTGAAGATCAGTGGCCAGGGTTTATCAAAGGGTTGTCAGAGAGTCAAAGGCTCCTGTCACAGTAGTCTCTCTACCTTTTTTTTTTCTTCTATACAGTCTTGCTCTGTTGCCAGCCTGGAGTGCAGTGGCTCCATCTCTGCTCACCGTATCCTCCGCCTCCTGGGTTCAAGCAATTCTCCTGACTTAGCCTCCTGAGTAGCTGGGACTGTAGGTGAGTGCCACCAAGTCCAGCTTATTTTTGTATTTTTTTTTTAGTAGAGATGGGGTTTCACCCATTGCCCAGGATGGTCTCATTTCGTGACGTGGCAATCTGCAGGTCTCCCGACGTGCTGGAATAACAGGTGTGAGTCACCGTATCTGGCCAACACCCTACATGTTTGGAAGTGAGGCTTTGTATGAAGATACACTGATCATTCACTTTAGGGAAGTGCCACATTTGAGGCAGGAGAATAGAATCTGGTGGCAGAGAACCTAAGGCTGTTTCATGTGGACTTCCTAGAAAGAAATTTAAAGGGAAATCCTAACTTTCCATGCTTAAGTAACAAAAGGACTAGAGGCTACTCCCTTTGACCTTCTCTGCACGGCAGATGGGAAATTGGCTGTCAGCAAGACATCAAACTGATAGCCCATTCAGTCTTCATTTTCAACTTTGTAACTTCACCCTAGCCTCTGATTGCAACCAATCAGATGTTTGCACAGGAGTGTGACCTTTGTAACTTCACTTCGCCTCTGGTTGGCTGATTTCTGCAACCAATCAGACTGATTGCAGGCTACCACTGCAGTTACGTGAGTTGAGCATGAAGCGGCAAATGGGAAGCCTCTAAAGAGTGTGTGAATCCAAGAAGATTCTGTATCTGGGCCCTCGAGCGATGCTCTGGTCCAATCCCACACTGTGGAGTGTACTTTTGTTGTCAATTAATCCCTGCTTTCATTCTTTTGTTGCTTCATTATTTCTTTGCTTTGCTGGGTGTTTTGTCCAATTCTTTGTTCCAAACACCAAGAGCCTGGACAACTTACAGTCACGACCCTCTACGAGTGACACATTGATTACTTCTTTTCTAGAGTTCTATTCGAAGACATAGATAAACCAAGCAAATATAATTTGCTAAATTCTCTGGGATTTCTTTGGATTATCATTATTCTTCAAGTTTCTCTAAAAATATTATATTCAAATTTTTATCACACTTTGTTGATATTGCCATTTTTATCAGAATGAAAATTGAATGCTGTTTTCTGATCAGCATGCAGTTTGTGCATCACTGGTTAGCAGTTAGAATCTATGGTTAACGAGGAGTTCAGCTCCTCTTTAAAAAGCTGTCTGTGTTTTTTAAAGCATGACCATAGGCAATTACAAAGGTTTTACATAACAGGTCTCACTGGGTCTTCATTCCTAGGTTCCTTTATCTGAAGTCATGGGAAGAGATCTTCTTCAGGTGTCTCTACCATATTTCTCTATGGGATAAAGAGGAGGGGGAAACACCCAGAAGAGTTTATATTGAGGTGTTAAATTAACAGAAAATTATATCATGCACAATAAAGACCATATAGAATGGTGACATGATACAATGTCACCAACTTTGAAGAATTCAGAATTTCAGCTCTGACTGCAGTTTACTTTTACTATATCCTTGGACAAGTTAAATATTATCTACTTATCCTATATTTCCTCATCTAATAATACATAAATCATACAGTTGTTGTAAGAATTAAATAACATAGTGTTTAAAGACAACTCAGCTTTATGTGGCAGGTCATAAAAATGAAATCAAAAGAAGCTGCTATCATTTATATTAAATTGATATCTGAATGCCTGTGCAAATTTGATTTTTAAAATCCTACAATCAGTTAAATTTGGTGGAGAGAAGTCATTTTACACACACTTGGAAATCTAAAATAAGGGAAAAAAGCTGCAACAACAACAAAAAAATAGAAAGAAAAAGCCAGAGTTTTTATATTTGTGTCTTTATATTATAAATTTAAAGTTAGTGATGTTGGTTTACTTTTGTATGCTGACTACATAATACACTGCATTGCTTAACTGGGTATCAATAATTATTGTAGAGTAATAATCTAATGTAATGTAATTTAATGTATTTTTTTATTCCAGAATTTATATCCATTTTAATATCTTTCTCCATTTATCATATAACATCAAGCTTCCTATGAATAATTATGCAATTATTAAGAATTAGTAATGATATGCTTTTACAATTCATATGTATTATTCACAGGTGCAATATTATTTTAATTAATTATAGTTTTGGGTTTCTAAAAAAAAAAAAAACTACCTCTTTAAAATCCAGATGTGGACTTTCACTAGTATTGAGAAAAAAATGCTTTTAACATTGCAATTTGAAGTTTTAATGAATGGTGATTATTCCCTACTGAAATTTCTATATTTTTAAAAGATTACCCAAAGATGAACTTGTACATATGCTCTAATACAGTCTATTTATTAGAAGTTGGAAGTGTTTGTGATACTTGATCACCAGGATTTCTCAAGTGTTCTTTACTAAAAACTATATTTAATGAATTTATAGTAATATAGTATATTCAAAAAAGCACAGAAAAGGAAAATAATTCTCAGAAATTGCAAACTAATCAGTGGGAAGCAAGTTTATGCTAAATCATAGCACTGGGATGGAACATTGAAGTTAATCTAGTTTGTATCATTATTTTATAACTGGTGGGGACACTGATGACCAGAAATATTAACTGACTTATTGCAAATTACACAGCAAGTTAGTAGCAGAGCATTTCAATTCTCTAGTATATTTTTAAAATAATGATTATAGATAATTATTTTGACATATAGCATATGGAATTTGCAGCGATAAACTGGAGATTTAAAAAAACATTTAATCTTCTCAATACTACTGCATTTCTTGCCTACAGTTCTAAAGAAGCTATCAATTAGGTAGAAAATATAAGGATACTTTATTTTGAATTCAAAAATATAATATGTTTTAAAGGTTGCATGACTAAAAATAAAACAAAAACACTCTAATCCATAGGAAGACAAAGAAAGTGAAAGGATGCTGGCAAGTTTTCTGTATACATCAACTCCAGGGTTATGGCCCATCACAAGGGATATTCTCAAGGGTTGAGGTAGGTAGAAATACAAGTGATAACAAGGAGTCATGGGCAAAGAAACTTTCCCCATGGTACTTGTATTATTACCAACGGACAATTTACTTAAGCGATATATTTATGCCCCTCTGGTTAGCTCGTTTTTTTAGGCATAGGCTACATCCATTTTGATTTATTTCATTTCTTCATTATGGCATATATTATTTTTCAAATTATAATGAGATTATAATTAAAATGATTTCTCAAATTTGTTTAAATGCCTTAATACGTTTTGTTTTCAAATCCTCTTTTTCTGTAATGTTTTTCTTTTATATTGCCGACTCTTCAATTCTTTATTGCTTTCCTTTTCTTTACTTATTTTTGTTCTATGATAGGGTTTACAGAACCTAGGAAACTGTAATTTTTTAAAACAGCACATTGATTTTGTTTTCTTTTTGGCCTTTACTGTTCATATGGCTGTTGGTAGAAGTACAATTTCTGATATAAAGTTAAAATGCTGCTTACTGTATATACTTTCTGATTTCATTTTAAAATCTTCCTTCGTATTTTGTTCTTGGCACATCTTCGCAGCGTTGGATTCCTGTTACCTACTGCCTACTCGTCTCATTTAAGAAGAAATGTTTATTTGTGAGAACATTATGCAAGCCATCTTCTCCATTCAGCACCATCTTCACACCCACACAGCTTCCAGGATTATGTCTTTCCAACCACCAGAGTCACATTCTGCAGGTAAGGTTTTATCCGCTGGTCACTTCTGTACCCAGTCATAAAAATGTCACCACTATAAGGCCAGAAATGGAGTCTTTACGAAGTAGTCTAGTTCCGGAACATAACTATGAGCTAGAATGTTCCCCTGCAATAGAAAGTTTGCATTCTGCCTTCAGGTTAGCATAGTCTTTCTTTTAAAAAGTTACATACCAAAGGTAAATATTTATCCAGATCCTTTTACTCCTAAATGATTCCAGTGGTTTGCTTTTATGACAGCCCTAAACTATAAGTAGTGGAAATGGATTCAGATATCTAGAAGAATATTGATCAATATGAATAGCTGAGGAACTCTTTGATGCTTATGTTTTGCTTTCAACACTATTTCAGTGGATGGTGGAAATGGATGATTTTAGTTTTGCCAGCTTTTCTTTATCATGAACTATAAATCTCTATTAATATTCTTTAATAATTGGGAGACAACAGACTCTGATAGCCTAAAAAATTTCTTAGCCTCATTATTATGACTTTCATCCATTTATGTACTTTAAAATCATTTATTGAACATCTATTATGTAATAACTACATACTCTGCTAGGCAATAAGGAAGCAAAGGTAACGAGAGATGTTCTCTAACTGTCACATTCTAATGAAGGAAAAAGGCACATAATAAGTAAGCAAAAAAAGAGTATTTTGTTTTAATAAATACTTTGAAGAAATATCATAGGGAATATAAGAATGAAGACTACATAAAAGCCGAAAAAGGAAAAAGAGTGCCTTCTTCATAGTGCCTCACTGAAGAAGGGGCATTTAAGACATGGGAAAGAGAAGGCTTTAGCATAAGAAGAATAGAGATACTAATGGGGGAAATTATCATGACATGGGAAGAGAACACACAGAAAATACTGAGTTGTAACTTAGATACTAATAGATGCTAACATTTTTTGAAAAGTTTATGTGATATCTTAATATTTTATTAAATTGAATTAAATGTGAAGTGTACCTAGAGTAGTTTATACCAAGAAGGGATTATGTTCTAATTTAGCAAGGAGTTTATTGTTAATCATCAATATAAATCTGAAGAAGCCAGTGAATGAACCAAAGCCTGCCTTTTGCAAGTGGCTTTTATCACCAGCATGAAACTGTGTATGCTTCCCAGGAAGGAGAAAGAAGTAAAGACCAAGAGAAAAAGATACCTGCCTTTTCAGTTTCTTCTGAGAAGAATATCTTCGGTAGAAATCAGAGATAGTGGGTTTTTCTCACATATAATTGGTCATGATTATTAATGTGAACACTCATAGCAAAAGACATAGGACAATTCAGTCAGTGTTTTTAAGCTTGGCATACTGATAGCATAAACAAAATTTTCCTTCCATTAGATAAATAATGGGAGGATAGATAGGTTATTAACATCATCTACCTTTGATGTCATCATAAGTAAAGAAAATTAGATGTATGGGTGATTTTGGATAAATACTTAAGAATCAAAACCTGAAGCACTATGTTGCCCATGTTATGGAGATTGAACTTTACTTTATTGGCAGTAGGATTTTAGGCAGAAAAGACACACAATATAATTTATATTTACTTCTGTTATGCTAGTAGAAGACCTGTTTACTTCCCAGATCACTTCAAAGATATGAGGGGTTTCCTCTTTGATTTGTTAAGGCAAATAGGCTTTTTTTTTTTTTTTTTTTGTCTTTTTTGTTATAGGTTCTTCGGGGGATCTTTGAAATAGCAATCTTTTCAAAAAATAATCTAGAAGCAATCATGATATATTCTATAAGCCTACACAGGCAAATAGTTAAAATTTAGAATCCTATGTTAGAGGAAAAATTAAATAAGTTATATTATTTAAATATTTTTCCTTTTATCTTTTTAAAAATTATTTTTATTTTTTGAGATAAACTCATTCTGTTGCTCAGTCTGGAATGCAGTGGCATGATCTCTGCTTACTGCAACCTCTGCCTCCCAAGTTCAAGCAGTTTTCCTGCCTCAACCTCCCAAGTAGCTGTGGTAACAGGTGCATACCAACATGCCTGGCTAATTTTTTTAGTTTTCTATTTTTTTGGTATAGTTGGGGTTTTGCTATGCTGGCCAGGCTGGCTTTGAACTCCTAATCTCAGGTGATCTGCCTTTGTTGATCTCCCAAAATGCTGGGATTACAGGCATAAGCAACTGTGCCTGGCCTATGATTTCTAGTTTTTTTCTCCACAATAGCAATACTAAATTTTTATTTTACTGCTTTAATTTTGATTTTCCAGATATTAAAATCATCAAATTAAAACATATAGAAAAAACACAATGTAATTACTAAGATATATATATAGAGAGAGAGAGCACTTGAGTTTATAGTATTGATTGCATATGTTTGTATTCTTATTCATATAGACATACTAATCTGTACTCAATATTTAGCATTGTTCTTACAGAGCATTACTTAACAATGCTACCATTAAAAAATGCTTGGCATGTATGTATTAAAAATTTATTTAAACTAAATAAACAAAATAAACATTTATACAAAATAAATGTTAGTATTTATTTAGTAATTATTTAATTTAAATGAATTTACTTTGAATAATTTTTTATTTATTTGAATGTTTCTTTAAACTAAACATTTAAAGATACTAGAAAATTAAAATGCAATGCATATATAAATGATTTATTAAACATGAGAAGATATATAGAAAATACAAATTATAGATTTAATAAAATAATTTTTTAAAAAAGATTAGTAAGATAAATGTATTTTATTGAATTTTTAAAATAAATCATCAAAACATTTATATTCTCATATTCATTTTAAAAAGGTTGAATTGCAGGTGAATAAAAGAATATTAATTACCAAATATATGTTAAAACAATATGATAATAACTCATGCAGTATTATACTAATAAACTTGAAAACTAAAATAAGCTATTACAGAAGATAAATATTATCAAATCAGAATTAGGAGACTTTAACAGCTTCAAAATCTCAATAGCAAAAGAACATGGGTTTGGGATTCCAGTATCTATTTGCCTACTACCTGCTTTAATCCTCTGCCTTCAACTCAAACATACAAGCTCAGATCACATATTCTTTAGGGATAATCCACTTTATGTTTTATATATATTCATCCATTACAAACCATTGCAGTATAGGGAAACCATGCCAGTATCTATTTTATTCATTTAATGGGTTTTGAATAAAGTAGATAGTAAAATTTCTTAAACTGGGAACAGTGCATAAGAAAGAAAATCGTTAGACCAAACGAAGTATTAACATTTTGTTAATAATAATTATTTCTAGCCTGTTAATAATGATTTATAAACAAAATATATGTGAAACCTTATCCAGCATAGGTGTTGAACAATGAGAACACACGGGCCCGGGGAGGGGAACATCACACATTGGGGTCTGTTGTGGGTAGGGGGTTAGGGGAGGGACAGCGGGGGCAGGGAGGTTGGGGAGGGTTGGCACTGGGAGAAATGCCTGATGCAGGTAATAAGGGGATGGAGACAGCAAACCACCAGGGCATGTGTGTACTTATGCAACAATCCTGCAAGATCTGCACATGTACCCCAGAACTTAAAGTACAATAAAAAAAAAATCCATGGATAAAAACTATAAAAACAAAAACAAACAAACAAGCAAAATGTAGACCTACCTAAAATGTTTTATTGCAATGCTAAGATGGCTTAACGTAAAGCAACACTGTTAATATAATTCAGACCTTTAAACAATTAGTGAAAAATATACAAATACATAACCTCTTTAAAGTCCTTTCTAAAAATATCTACACATATTCTGATCAAAATAAATCTCAGCAACTGGAGATAGTACCATATTTCCTTAACTTGGTAATGGTTTTCTACCAGAGTACCACAGTCTCCACCACATGTGGAGATATATATAGCTATTACCATGATGCCAAATATAAGCCGTGGATGACTGATAAATCAGTACTGCCTGAAATTGTATTTATGCATTGTATTGTTTAAATAAAATAATTAAAAGAGTTAATGGCCTATACAGTGGATTTAAAAAGTTAGTAAAATATTTAGGGAGCAGAGGATAAAATGTGTTTAATTTTCAAACAATATTTTTATATTTAGTCTACCAAAGAACATTACTGTTATATTTTAAAAGTACTTTAGAAAGTACTCACAATCCCCCCATACAATAAACAACATCAAAAAAATCCCAACAAAATAATTCATTAAACTGTATCCTGTACAATACTAACATAAAATACACACACACACTACACAAATGTGCATACACACATATACATGCATAGCAAAGGAAAAATTATTAATATCTGCAGCTTGGATACCTCTGGAGAACACTGCCATTGATGATGGTAATGAGCAAGGTGTCTAAAATCATCCTAAAATTAGCTTGTCAAGGGGAATGATGTAAACTTTGAAAGCTATGCCTACTTCAGTTTTCTTTATTTTCAGTAAATGATAGAGTAATCCACCCACTTAGCCAGTACAAAACCCAGATGTCATACTTAATTTCTTTACTTATCTCATAATCCATTAAAAAGGCTAAACGAATGCTCATAATTTGTGCTATTTTCTCACACAGCCATTCTCTACTTCAGGACAGTTGTACTCAAAATTTCTTCTTCAAACTTTTCTACACTCATTTCTCCCCTCTTTTAAATTTCATCTCCATAGAATACATCAGCCAACTAATAAATACTAAGTTAATTTTAATTATCTGTCTAGGAGATGGTAATTTGCATCATGACAAATTTTTGAAGGCAACTATTATAAAACTAAATTAATCATATAAAATAGGGGAAATATTGTACAGGTAATTAGAGAGTCACCCTAAAACTTATATGTGCTTAATTACATGACCCAATAAACCTGAAAAGCATAGCATCCATGTAGGTTTTGAAATAGAAATATATTATTATTGTTATTTGATGACATAACTTTAGACAAAATTATTCAGCAAGTATCTACAAAAATCAGAAGTACAAACAGAACTTTATTATAGTAATTTTATTAATGTCTAAGACAACTCTTTGTTCATTATATGTTTTTTTTATACTGTAATGATCATGATGTCATCAGACTGTTGACTTATTACATAAAATATACTGTTGGTTGATAGAAGTGCTTGAACTACCTGGGAGGCAGAAGTTACAGTAAGCCAAGATCGCATACTACACTCCAGCCTGTGCAACAGAGGGAGGCTAAGTCAAAAAAAAGAAAGAAAGAGAGAGAGAGGGAAAGACAGAAAGAAGGAAGGAAGGAAGGAAGGAAGGAAGGAAGGAAGGAAGGAAGGAAGGAAGGAAGGAAGGAAGGAAGGAAGGAAGGAGAAGGAAGGAAGGAATTGTTAGTTGAATAGGAGATGGCTTCTGACGACAAATGCTGCTAGAATGGAATATGAAAGAGAGGTGATGGATAGTTCTAAGAATTCACTCTGATTCTTACTTACTCAGCCACATTATACATATTAAAAACTTACTGAACGTTGTTCTGTTTTCAGTTTATTTTGGAAGACAAGGAAAAGAAAAACGTGGGTAAACTAACTCCTACCAAAAATTGAAATTTTGTATTTCTACTTCATGTTTTGATTACTGCAATAGCTTAAACTACACATTGTTGCCATTCTTATAGATTAAAATGGTAATGTCAGCAGCTTCATGTGTTTCAATCTAATTGATGCTTTTTCTTTCAGTTTTGCATTTCTGTATGAATAACTTCATATGCAATATTATATATGTGTGAATGCTACTAATAGCAAACAAAATTTAGTGACTAATTATTAGCACACTTTTAAAATGATAAATTATAAATAAATTTTAAAATGATAAATTATAAATAAATTATAAATGATAAACATATAAATATGTCATTTTGTGATATATTTTAAGTGTGTGTATATATATATATATATATATATATATATAAAATCATTTTTCAAATACCGAACTTAATCTGTAAGAGAAGGGAAATCAATGTTTTCTTTTTTTTTTTATTTATTTCAATTTAGGTGCATACTATATCTGGCATTTCTCCTCATGTTATTCCTCCCCACCCTCCACTCCCTCCCCACCCCCCGCTGTCTCTCCCCTACCCACCCCAACTGCCCCCAGTGTGTGATGCTCGTCTCCCTGTGTCCATGTGTTCTCATTATTCAACACCCACCTATGAGTAAGAATATGCTGTGTTTGGCTTTCTGTTCTTGTGTCAGTTTGCAGAGAATGACGGTTTCCAGATTCATCCAAGTCCCTACAAAGGACATAAACTCATCATTTTTTATGGCTGTATAGTATTTCATGGTGTATATGTGCCACATTTTCCTTGTCCAGTCTATCACTGATGGGCATTTGGGTTGTTTCCAGGTCTTTGCTATTGTACACAAGGCTGCAATGAACATACGTGTGCATGTGTCTTTATAATAGAATGATTTATAGTTTTTTGGGTATATCCCCAGTAATGGGATTGCTGGGTCAAATGGAATTTCTATGTCTAGATCCTTGAGAAATCGCCACACTGTCTTCCACAATGGTTGAACTAATTTACACTCTCACTAACTGTGTAAAAGTGTTCCTATTTCTCCACATCCTCTCCAGCATCTGTTGTCTCTGGATTTTTTTAATGATCTCTTTCTAACTGGCATGAGATGGTATCTCAATGTGGTTCTGATTTGTGTTTCTCTAATGACCAGTGATGAGCATTTTTTCATATGTTTGTTGGCCTCATATATGTCTTTTTTTGTAAAGTGTCTGTTCATATCATTTGCCCACATTTGAATGGTTTTTTTGTTTGGTTATTTGTTTGTTTCTTGTATATCTGTTTTAGTTCTTTATAGATTCTGGATATTAGCCATTTGTCAGATGGGTAGATTGCAAATTTTTTTTCCAATTCTGTTGGTTGCCAATTCGTTCTAATGATGGTTTCTTTTCCTGTACAAAAGCTCTGGAGTTTAATTAGATCCCATTTGTCTATTTTGGCTTTTATTGCTATTGCTTTTGGTGTAGTCATGAAGTCCTTGCCTATACCTATGTCCTGGATGGTTTTGTCTAGGTTTTCTTCTAGTGTTTTTATGGTGTTAGGTTTTATGTTTAAATCTTTAATCCATCTGGACTTAATTTTAGTGTAAGGTGACAGGTAGGAGTTGAGTTTCTGCTTTCTGCACATTGCTGGCCAGTTTTCCCAACACCGTTTATTAAACATGGACTCCTTTCCCTATTGCTTGTATCCAAGATAACAGTTACGAAGAATCGATATCCTGTAAATGGCCATACTGTCCAAAGTAATTTGTACATTCAATGCTATCCCCATCAAGCTACCAATGACCCTCTTCACAGAACTGGAAAAATCACCTTAAACTTCATATGGAACCAAAGGAGAGCCCACATAGCCAAGACAGTCATAAGCAAAAAGAACAAAGCTGGAGACATCACGCTACCTGACTTCAAACTATACTACAAGGCTACAGTAATCAAAACAGCATCATACTGGTACCAAAACAGAGATATAGACCAACGGAACAGAACAGAGGCCTGAGAGGCAATGCCACACATCTACAGCCACCTGATCATTGGCAAACATGACAAAAACCAGCAATGGGGAAAGGAGTCCCTGTTTAATAAATGGTGTTGGGAAAACTGACTAGCCATGTGCAGAAAACAGATACTGGACCCCTTCCTGACACCTTACACTAAAATTAACTCCAAGTGGGTTAAAGACTTCAAAATAAGACCTAACACCATAAAAACCCTAGAAGAAAACTTAGGCAAAATCATTCAGGACATAGGCATAGGGAAGGACTTTATGACTAAAACACCAAAAGCATTGGCAACAAAATCCGAAATAGACAAATGGGATCTAATTAAACTCCAGAGCTTCTGTACAGCAAAGGAAACAATTGTTAGAGTGAACTGGCAACCAACAGAATGGGGAAAAATTTTTGCAGTCTCCCCATCTGACAAAGAGCTAATATCAAAATCTACAAAAATTTTAAACAGATTTACAAGAAGAAAACAAACCCATCCAAAAGTGGGCAAAGGATGTGAAAAGACACTTGACAAAAGAAGACATATATGAGGCCAACAAACGTGAAAAAATGCTCATCATCACTGGTCATTAGAGAAATACAAATCAAAACCACATTGAGATACCATCTCATGCCAGTTAGAATGGCAATCATTAAAAAATCAGGAGACAACAGATGCTGGAGAGGATGTGAAGAAATAGGAAGACTTTTAACACTGTTGGTGGGAGTGTAAATTAGTTCAACCATTGTGGAAGACAGTGTGGTGATTCTTCAGGAACCTAGAAATAGAAATTCCATTTATCCCAGCAATCCCATTACTGGATATATACTCAAAGGATTATAAATCATTCTATTATAAAGACATATGCACATGTCTGTTCATTGTGGCACTGCTTACAATAGCAAAGACCTGAAACCAGCCCAAATGCTCAGCAATGATAGACTGGACAAGGAAAATGTGGCACACATACACCATGGAATACTATGCAGCCATAAAAAATGATGAGTTTGTGTCCTTTGTAGGGATATGGATGAATTTGGAAACCATTATTCTCAGCAAGCTAATACAAGAACAGAAAATCAAACACCATGTGTTCTCACTCATAGGTGGGTGTTGAAGAATGAAAACACATCAACACAGGGAGAGGAGCATAACACACTGGGGTCTGTTGGGGTGGGTGGTCAGGGACAGCTGTGGGTGGGGAGGTTTGGGAGGGATCACATGGGAGAAATGCTAGATATAGGTGACAGGGGGATGTAGACAGTAAACCACATTGCCATGTTGCACCTATGCAATAATCCTGAATGATCTGCACATGTATGCAAGAACCTAAAGTACAATAAAAAATAAATTAATTAATTAAAGTAAATAAAATGAGAAGAAAACTATCCAAGATCAGTGGATTTTCAAACACCAATACTAGTATAATGTTATTAACTTTTGCAAATACAAATACAAATTTTCATCATTTATTTATGATAGGCATTGAAAAAAATGGTAAAACAATTTTAAATGAATAAAGCTATTTTAAAATGAACATAGAACAAGAAATACATTATAACTTTGTAGTTGTAAAGCAGACAATGATTTAATAGTCATTGCTGTCATTAATAAAATTGGCTTAATTGGTGGTACAGCAATTTATGACACACTAAAAGTTCTCATAAATTAGAAATGTGATCCTATTAATAATGTAGCCATTATCCAATACTTCCTCACTTATTTTATTCCCACAAAATTTGCCTTTTTAAAATGAAGTTAAAACTCTTGTATTTGGCTTTATAATAAACAGGAAAATGTGTTAATAGTAAAGTGCTATTGTGGAAATGCATAATGCCTGGATATGAAATATTTTACACATTTATGTATAAAAATGAATAAAATTGATATCCTAGGATAATATAGTTTGGATATTTGTCCCATTTAAATCTCATGTTGAGTTGTAATCCACAATGCTGAAGTTGGGGCCTGGTGGGATCATGGGGGCTGATGCCCCATGACTTGGAGCTGTCTTTGTATAGAGAGTTCTTGCAAAATCTGGTCATTTAATAAGTGAGTGGTACTTTCCTCTGTTCTCCTTCTCTCTTGCTCCTGCTTTAACCATGTGACATGTTTGTTCCCCCCTCACCTTCTTCTGTGATTGTAAGCTTCCTGAGGCTTCCCAAGAAGCTGGGCAGATGTCAGTACTATCCATTCTGTAAAACTTGCAGAACCATGAGCCAAGTAAACCTCTTTTCATTTTAAATTACCCAATCTCAGGTATTTTCTTTATAGCAATGCAGGAATAGCCTAATATATAGGACTTTAATGTTTTACTATATAATAGCTTAATTTTAGTCTCTAGTGTTTATCTTCAGATGGAAATTAAATATAGATAAAATAAGAATTTAAATAACTTATTTTAATATAATTTTAATCAATATCTGTATCTATTATATTTTCTCTAGCACCCTAGATTTCACATTTAAATAAGAAACTATTTTAAATGTATTTACTGTACTTTAAAATTACAATGTTGTACTTCATTATTCTTTCTTAGACAAATGGATCCAATATCAATAGGGGACACTTTAAGGCATTTTTCTAATTTTGCTATATTTGTCTTCAAACAAAATGAAGGACAAATGGGACACAATTGAAAATTGGAATTTTCTCAAATAATCTAATTTGATACCTATAGATTTTTTATTTTTATAGATTAATCTCTATTATCACTGAGAGACAGAATTAGATGGTGATGGTGGGAGAAGCACAAAAGGCACAAAGCTAGAAGACAAATTTCTTCCTGTGCTTACACAAATGAGTTCATTAGATTTAATTATTCTGAATATTGTTCAATATCATGTCTCAGGTCAGGATGAGCATGACTCCATGTAAATGGCGTAGAATAAGAAAAACTACATAAACTTCAAATACATTAATTGATGAGATTATTGTATCATCAATAAAAAAGCTTCATTAAAAAGCACCATATCAAAAAGTATGGTCTCAACATTTGATATGTTTGTTGTTTTCTGCCTAAAGTATGTTCTGCCACATCCTTTTCTATACATAGCCAATTTTGTCAATCTTCCATTAATGATTTCATAGATATAAATCTTAATTTTATAGATTTTTGCTACTCTAAAGAAGTCTGATTTTTTAAAGACATTTTTAAAGTTAAGTTGAAATTCTAAAGTAATCATTTATCTGACGTCAAGTATGTGGAAAAAATAGGTGACCATATTAGTCATTATATAAATTTAAAATGATTAACCTTACTAATTATTTCAGAACTCTAACCAAAACAAAGTAAATTCTATTCGGCTGTAGCAGACAAGCTTTTTAATACCATCAAGATGTTCTAATAGTATAAATTGTTCTTGAATGTCATTTGAAAATATTCATTAAACATTCAAAAATAAATATTAATATTAATAAATATCATTCCTGATTATGTCACCAGCTGTCTTATATGATAACTTTTCACCAAAAAGTAATCACTACCAATGGCCAACAGTGATGGATGGATTTTGCTAATTAGTAATTATTAATATATGTATATCATGGTAGCTATTAAAATAATGATTTAGAATAGTTCAGTGACATAACTTTGTTACTTATGTTACTTAAGTGAGTTGAGTTTCTATCTTATTTGCTTTCAGATGCATGGGTATCTGTATCTAAAGCATAGACATGTATTCATAATTAATATATTATATGAGTAAATAATATGCTAATAACAATAAAATGTAATAAAAATACATTTTAAAGTTTTTTTTTATTATTTATGAATTATGGGGTTATATTTCTCATTGGTTGCTGATAAGAAAAACACCCTTAAACTAATTTAAGCAGACAATTTTTAATTAAAGGAATTAAGAGGCTTACATTTATTTGAAGAGCTGCATGAGAGGACTATTTCTCCCAGAACAATAATGCAAATTTCGTCTCTCAAGGGAAGAGTGGTGTAAGCCAAGATATAAAAGCTGAGTAATCAGGAAACATTGCCAAACATACTGATTCCAAAACCATACCACTTTTTCTACAGTCCCCACACCAAACTGTTGAATCAACTATAACATCTACAAAGCTAGCTAATAAATTCTGAAATTCAGTTATAACTCAGCTTCTGCATTTCTTACAACACAAAAGGCATAGCCTTTATCTCCAAATATCCATATCAGTCTTGAAAATATATTTCACATGTAGCTATTTGGCAGCAGCCATATGCCATGTAAGATCGGAATTATAGAAAAGTTTGGGAAGCTGTATTTAACATCCCAGTTCCACGCACAGTAAAACACAGGAGAATGAGCCAGTGAGCTGTACCTACCATACATATATTTTCAGTGGTATCTTTTAGCTTTCATGCCTTTACCCAGTAGTCTGGATAACAAAAACTTTTAAAACAAAGTTTGTTTTAAACCTAAATGTTCAAACACTGTGAAAGTCATTAGCATACAACAGTACCTGTATTATAAAAATTAATAGAAATACAAATTCAGTAACCTACTCCAAATAAGATCTCAGTGTGTCACGCAGGCTGGAGTGCAATGGCATGATGATAGCTCATTGCAGCCTCTAAGTCCTAGGCTTAAGCACTTCCTCTGTCTTTGCCTCCCAAAGTCATGATGGGATTATAGACATGAGCTATAGCGCCCAGCAGCCTCAACATTTTTTAGCACTCTGTAATGGATTCATAGTATCCTTTAAAATGTATGCTGAAAGCATTAATTGTTTTTATAAATTTTTGAGAACTAAAAATATCTGGAACTGAATGGTCAATAACCACTTTCAGCTATTATTCTATGATTAACCATATCCTAGATTTTGTTTCATAGGAGTTTAAATCAGTTCTTGCATAGCTTTTACTAATCTGCATGCATTATTGTATTTTATCAATAATTTCTTAAAGAGTAAAGAAATTGGCATTTTGCACCACGTGATTGGCCATCCTCTGATGAAAATCAAATACAGCCTGGGTAAATAATGAAGTTAAGGCAGAAATCAAGAAGTTCTTTGAAACCAATGAGAACGAGGAGACAATACACTTACTAAACATAAAATTTTATAAACTTAAGTCACCTATAATCACCCCAAAATAAGTACTATTATCAGTTGTTTATATGATATCTATAATAGCATTGTCTAATAGAAATATAAATATCACATATGTGATGATTTTAAATTTTCTGTTATCTAAAAAGACATATAGAGACAAGTGAAATAAATTTTAATAGTATATTTTATTTTACTGAATATTTGCCAAATATATAGCATGTGTAATGGTTAATAATCAACTTGCAGGGTAAGGGTGCCCAGGTATTTGGTCAAACATTTGCCTATAGTTGAGCAAAGTTATTTAATACAAAGTCTATTTTTAAATAGTACATAAGATATTCAACACTTCACTATAATTAAGAGTGTGTGTGTGTGTGTGTGTGTGTGTGTATCCTATTGGTTTCATTTCTCTGAAGAACACGGACTAATACAACATGTAATTGATAGGTTATTAATATAAAATATTGAGTTATTTCACAGTCATTTTTATACTAAGTCATCAAAATTCTGCATGTACTTAAGACTTACAACACACTGTAATTTGAAGTAGCCACATTTCAAGTGTTCAATAATCACATGGGACTAATGGCTACCATAACAGATGTCACAGGTCTCTGGTACCAGAAGCTTGTCTTTTTCTCCCTTTTTCACTTTTTAATATATTGTGTTTTTTATATTAGCATATGCTTATATAAATTATTTTGATATCTACCTAGTACTCATTCATAATATAAATGTAACATAGTTTATTTTATGAATTTGTATTTTTATTGTTTAAATTCTTTCTCACTTTCAAATTATAAACATGTGACATCAGAATTTGTTTATATAAATGTTATGTTCACCTTAGGTTGATTTTTTCAAGTCAAAATTTTAGTAATAGAATTCCTGGAAATAAAAGAGAATCAATCTTTTAATACTCCTAATATGCATTGAAACTGGACCCAGTGGCCATGTTCCTGTACCCTTGCTACACAAAGGGTTCAAGAATCCTTTTCAAATGTCATATTTATTTACAAAAAAAAAAAAAGTTCTAAAATAGAAGGGCTTTACCCTAGTATAAGTTTACTGGCATTTTTTTTTTTTAAACTAGGGGTTTGCCATTAACTTGTGACAGTTTAGTGGGCTAGCTAGAATGCATCCCTTTAACTATCTCAGACATAAAATAAAACCTGATGATTGCATTAAGTGCAAATTCCTGAGATCCATTAACAAAAGACTCTCATCCAGCAGAAAGAAGGAGCTCAGGAAATTTAAAGTCTGATAAGCCCCAGTTATTAAATATAACAATGCTTTTTCCAACTGTGACATGAAAGGCAATTTTCATTTTTCAGTGTTATTACTTTTAGGTCAGCCATAGCATTTGCTTTAGGGTGAAACAGAGCTGTTTCTTGATTTTTTTTTTTTTTTTCAATTTGAGACCACAAAAAGAAGTATAATTCTGTATAGTGGTGATGATTCACACAAAATCACAGATGTATTTAGAAATACAGGATAAGTAATTGAAATCTATAAAATTTGGGTTATTATTTCAATTAATTACCTCTAGTTTCTATCACATTTTTTTTAAATTGGAAGATACTTCATTGAGAATACATCGAAATCACAGTTTCTTCTGTTTCTTTTTTTCCAATCACGAACCAATTTTCTTGTGAATTTGACGTGACAAGGTAGATTTCACAATCGCCAAGAATACATTCTTAATTAGTAAAGGGTCTGAAAAATTAAGTACACGTTTTTCAGTCTTTTCTTTTTCCATTATTTAATTTCAAAGTCATTAATTTATATTAGCTATTCCCAAGTTACTAGTCAACATTTAAAAATGCTTGAATCATGTTTCCTAAAACTGTGTGTAATTTATGATATATTTTTCATATGTTAAAAGCAAAACTATGCTTTCTTGAAATTCTTAGGAGTCACTGAATTTTATTTGCAGGCCTTGTCTTTTCAAGTAACTTTAAGCTGAATAATGAGTATAGCTATTGAGTAAATTTTATTTCTTCTCAATATTTTCCTGCAGAGACACATTTTACAGACTGATTTAAATGATGCAGAATATCCCTTAACATTATTCTTTTGACTGGAATCCTTTTTATTAGGTTGTCTTATTTTCATATAACCCCCTATGCACCATTCTTATACATTTATTTTCTATTCAATTATTTTTTTCTACACTGATTGGTACCACCTGGATGCTTTGTTTGATTATTGCTTTTTGAAAACCATATTCCACACAGCACAACTGTCTCTAGCAAGAAGTGGGAAAGAATCCTGATTATAAAAGCATTATAGCAATTTTTACTGAAGCAAAGGGGAACTTAGTTATTCTCTCAAAAGTTTACTTTAGAACATGCAGTTGCAAAGTATTGTTGATTCAAGCCAGCCTCAGGGACTCTGGTCTCAGGTGATAATACAAACTGCATAATGTGTCAGCCACAGATGGTTTCTCAAGCACATAAAACATAAAATATTTAAATACATGTCAAAAAAGATATTCTAGTTTTAAAATAGCAGCTTTTATCAAGCCCTATTTCTGAAACTTCCCAGTGCATTCTTTATATCTTTACCTAGCAAAATATGCAAATATTGGATAAAACAAAGATTTTTTTTTATCAGAAACAGAAGAGTACAAAAACTGACACAACTTTTTAATTCCAGTCTACATATATTCATATTTTAATGTATAAAAGGAACAGTAGAAAAATATGAATCTGAAAATATAAGTTAAAGATCACACATATCACTAGATGACAAATAGGAAGTCAGGACAGTATTCATTAGACAATGAGAACATTTACAAGTTTTAAGGAAGAAAAGTGACATGATTATAATCGAGTTTTAGAAATGTAACTCTGAAGGCAGGGGGAGAATTCATAAGAAGAGAGTCTAAAGAAGTTAAGTACACTATACTATTAGCATAAGAAAGCATAAATGAAGGGCTAAAGATTGTAGTCTTGAGTATGGAAAGACAACAATATGGGAATATATTTCATATGTTGAATAAATCGGACACAATTTCCAAATTGTGATGCACTGAAGGAATGAAAGAACATGAGCAACTAAACATTATATAATGTCATTATTTTAGAAAAGAAGTGTAAGCAGTAACTTTTAAGAGGCATTTAAGTTTAGAATGAAAAAGTTTAGAAATAAAAAAAAAGGTTACTGCAAATAAAATTGATGTCACAAATTGGTCAGGATTCTTTTTTCAAAGGCTTTATGAGAACCATCTCATATCCGACATAAAGCATAGTATTCTAGTGGTAGAAATTAATGCACTTTGGAAATAGATCCAATCTAATATCACCAATCTTTTCCTACCTTATAGGAACCCACAGATATAGTCATGGTATTTTTTAAATACATAGAATAAATATCATGAAGATGGCCATACTGCCCAAAGTAATTTGTAGATTCAATGCTATTCCCATTAAGCTACCATTAACTTTCTTCACAGAATTAAAAAAAAAAACTAAATTTAAATTTCATATGTAACCAAAAAAGAGCCCATATAGGCAAGACAATCCTAAGCACAAAGAGCAGTCATTTATTTTTTAAACTTTAAAAAAAAATTACACACATAATTTTTATGTGTGTATTTATGTGTGTAATTTACTGAATTTGTTTACCAGGTAGAAGCTTTTTGAAATTGAAGGTTGCTTCACATTGCATGATATGTAAGGAAAAATTTCAGACACTACTCACTCCTTCCTGCCTATCAGAATATCTTTCTAAAGAAGCAAACATAAAGTACTTTTTCCCTATTTCCAATTATGTCTTACTATAATAAACGTTTTCTGCTATTTTTATTTTACAATTTAAAATATATTTATTGACTTTCTATTACAAAATGTAAGTATTTAGTATTTTTATATATCTGCCTCAGCCTACACATTACCATCTCTTTAACTGCCCAATATACATGAATCACAAATTTTGGCTAAATCAATTTATTTACTGCTAATTCAATCACAAGATAATGATTGCTTTATCATTCTGTGACTCTCCCACTGGACATGCTACATATCCGGTCCTTTGTTTGCATCATTTTCTACATACTTCTCTCTATGACTTTCAAAATTCTCAAGCAAAATTTTAAAAGCTCTGTGGATTACTTTTGACATGATTAGACTTATCAGAAAATCTTTCAGATTCTTTTTTTCTTCCTTTGTATAGATATTCCACATGAAACTTCCTGTTTCTTATCAGATCTTGTAACTATTGTGTTAATTTTGATAACTTGTCTTCTGTTCTGCTTGCCTCTTTTAATTTTAGGTTGACTTTTCCTTAGAGTGGGGATCTTCTGGTACATCATGGAGAAAGGACTACTAAGAGACACATTTATTGCATTTTTACATGTATAAAATGTGATGGGCTTAAAATT
The DNA here is from genome assembly GCA_004027715.1 of Plecturocebus donacophilus. Lineage (NCBI taxonomy): Eukaryota > Metazoa > Chordata > Mammalia > Primates > Pitheciidae > Plecturocebus > Plecturocebus donacophilus. The sequence goes on from PVKP010003312.1 coordinate 103,876, forward strand.
GAAGAGATAAGTTTTCCAAGCATAAAATTTAAATTTGAAAATAATTGTTTTTACAAAATTTTGAAGGTATTTATATACTCTTTTCAACTATAAAGAAATTTGATCATAAAATGTACCTTAATCTTTGTATGTTTTTTATGTTATCTATAAAATTTCGTCTGGTAGATTTTGGATTTTTCTCTCTGAAATGGAGTTCTGATAGTATATTAAGAAATGGCTGGATGTGGTGTCTGTCCTATATTCTTGTCCTAAATTTTACTTTAATAAATATCAAGTAATCATATAATTAAGTTATTTGAACATCTTGGATATTTACTATTTGTTTTAGAACTTTTCATATTTTATTTTGGGAAGTATTCTTGACCGACTTTTCCTTCTAAATCATTTATTCAGCTTTTGAGGCTTATAAATACCTTCTCTTTCTCTCTCTGAATATTCCTTTTAAATCACATTTTTTAAAAGATTCAGTAACTTCTTTAATATAGCTGAGAATATAATAGATATTAATGAAAAAAGTTTCTAATTTCTATTCTGTTTATCTTCTTACTTCTTCTCCTTCTCTTTTGTCGCTGTGTTTGTGAGTGAGTGTGTGTGTGTGTGTGTGTGTGTGTGTGTGTAGGGGGGGATTTCATTTTCTTTATATTTGTTTTCATCAGGGTTCCAAAACTTATACTGGGAACTTTATTTAATATCTGGCATTGCTTTTTGTTTTTTTCTTGAAGACAGAAGCACTAAATCAATTATTGAAAGCTCTACTATCATGGGCATGTTTATTTATTTATTTTTTCAATAGCTTTTGGGAAACAGGTGGTTTTGGATTACATGAATAAGTTTTTTAGTGGTGATTTCTGAGATTTTGGTGCACCTGTCACTGGAATAGTATGTAGTTTTTAATGCTCAGCACCTACCACCCTCCCCCCCAAGTATCCCAAATCCATTGCATTATTCTGAACCCTCTGTATTCTCATAGCTTAGCTCCTGCTTATAAATGAAAACATACAATATTTTTTTCCATTCCTGTGTTACTTCACTTAGAATAATGGCTTACAGCTCCATCCAAATTCCTGCAAATACCATTATTTTATTTTGTCTTATGGCTGAGTAATATTCCATGGCCCATGTATACTACGTTTTCTTTATTCACTCATCGGATAATGGACATTTAGGTTGGTTCCATATTTCTGCAGTTGCAAATTGTGCTACTATAAACATGTATATGCTAGTGTCTTTTTCATATAGTGAATTATTTTCCTCTGGGTAGATGCCCAACAGTGGCATCGCTGGATTTAATGGTAATTCTACTTTTAGTTCTTCAAAAAATCTCCATACTGTTTTCCATAGTGGTTGTACTAATTTACATTTCCACCAGCAGTATAGAAGTGTTCCCTTTTTACCACATCCACCATAACATTTACTGTTTTTTCTTTTTTTTCATTTCTTAATTGTGGACATTCTTGAAGGAGTAAGATGGTAGCTCATTGTGGTTTTAATTTGCAGTTCCCTAATATTTAGAGATTTTGAGCATGTTTTCATATGTTTGCTGGTCATTTGTGTATCTTCTTTTGAGAATTGTCTATTTACAACCTTTGTTGCTTCTTGATTTTTTTTTTTTTTTTTTTCTGATTTGTTTGGGTTCCTTGTAGATTCTGGATATTAGCCCTTTGTCAGATGTATAATTTGTGAATACTGTCTCCCACTCTATGTGCTGTCTGTTTACTCTGCTAATTGTTTCTTTTGCTGTGGAGAAGCTTTTTAGTTTAATAAGGTCCTATTTATTTATTTTTGTTTGGGCTGCATTTGCCTTTGGGTTCTTGGTCATGAATTCTTTCCCAAACAAATGTCTAGAAGTGTTTCCAATTTATCTTCAAAAGTTTGTATAACTTCCGGCCTTAGATTTGTGTTTGTTCCACCTTGAGTTCATTTTTGTATAAGGTGCAAGATGAGGATCCAGTTTCATTGTTCTATTTGGACCTTGCCAATTATTCTAGCACCCTTTGATGAATATGGTGTCCTTTCCCCACTTTCTGTTTTTGTTTGCTTTGTTGAAGATCAGTTGGCTGTAGTATTTGGCTTTATTTCTAACTGCTCTGTTCTGTTCCATTCGTCTACATGCCTATTTTAATACAAGTATCCTGCCTTTTTGGCAGCTATAGCCTTGAAGTATATTTTGAAGTTAGGTAGTATGTTGCCTCCAGATTTATTCTTTTGCTGAGAGGTTCCTTGGCTATGAGGGCTCCTTTTTGGTTGCATATGAATTTTAGGATTGTTTTTTTCTGTGAAGAATGATGATGATATTTTCATGGGCATTGTATCAAACCTATATATTGCTTTGAGCTGTATAGCCATATTCATAATATTGATTCTACTCAACCATCATTATGGGATGTGTTTCCATTTGTTTTTGTTGTCTCTGCTTTCTTTCAGTCATGTTTCATAGTCATCTTTATAGAGATTTTTCACCTTTTTGTTAAGTATATTCATATATATATACTTAAGGGATCTAATATATTCATATATATATACTAAAAGGGATTTAATTCTATGCTTAATCTTTGTTGATGTCTAGTAGGGCTACTGATTTGTGTACTTTGAGTTTGTGTTGTGAAAGTTTACTGAATTTGTTTACCAGGTAGAAGCTTTTTGGATGAGTTTTTATAAGCTTTCCTATATATATGGTTATATAATAAGCAGGCAGTGACAGTTTGACTTCCCCTTTTCTTTCTTTCTTTTTTTTTTTTTTTTGAGAGGAAGTTTTGCTCTTGTTGCCCAGGCTGGAATGCAACGATGTGATCGCATACGGCCACCTCTGCCTCCCAGATTTAGGTGATTCTCCTGCCTCAGCCTCCCCAGTAGCCGGGATTAAAGGCATGCACCACCACGCCTGGCTAATTTTGTATTTTTAGTAGAGACGGGATTTCTCCATGTTCGTAAGTCTGTCTCGAACTCCCAACCTCAGGTGATCTGCCCACCTCAGCTTCCCAAAGTGCTGGGATTACAGGTGTGAGCTACTGCTCCCAGCCCAACTTTCTCTTTTCCAATCTGCATATTCTTTATTTTTTTTCCTCCTGTCTGATTGCTCTGTCTAGGACTTCCAGTAATGTGGTAAATAGAAGTGGTGAAAGTGGTCATCCTTGTCTTGTTCCAGTTCTCAGGTGGAATGCTTTAACTTTTCCCCATTCAGTGTGATGTTGTGCTGAGATTTTATCAGGGTGAGGAGTTTGAACTACCCTCCTCCCCTGCCAGGGCAGCAGGAAAGCTCTTTACCTCACAGCCTCACTCCTATTCTAGTGTTTCAGCTACTCAAATCTGACAGGCACCTCTTTTCTTCTATAGAAATGTTGATGTTCCAAGCAGAAAGAAATTGTGACTCTGCTTCTCATGCAGACCTGAATCTGGGGTGTGCCCCTCCTGTGGGGCTGTGCTCACCCCACAGGATTGTTTCACGAAAGCTGTCTATATGTGTCTTCACCCTGAGGAAGCCCCAGCTGTGTCTCCAGTGGAGTGCCAGGGGGTAATAAGGACTTTTTTTCACAGAGGCTGCCTGCCTGTTGTAGAGAGGTGCAAACTTTTTCTGCTACACCCAGCATTGCAACTGTGTCTCTGCTATAATAAACTTCCCACAAGTGGTAAGATCTGGAATTTAGGCCTGATGTTCAGATTGTTTTATCTTACAACATGATCTCTTGATGTGGTACTCTACCCCTTTCCCTAAGAATGAGGCTTCTTCCTGAGGGCTGAACTAAAGCAATTGCTATTGCTTTTCTGGGTCTAGCCGCCAAATGGAACTACCATGCTTTGGGCTGGTGCTGGGGAATGTCTGCAAAGGGTCCAGTGATATCACCAGTCTTGAAGTCTCCCAGGCATTAATGCCAGCACCTGCTCTGGTGGAGATGACAGGTGAGTGATGTAGACACTGAGATTCCTTGTTTGTAGATAGTTTAGTGTACTGGCTATCTTGAATACTGGTTTTGCTACCAGTGAAGATGTCATGTGAACAGACTCAGAACCTAACCTCTGGTTAGCCAGGGTGTTGCAGGCAGTGGTGGTGTTTTCTTTTTTCCTGAAAGCAGTGTTATTCTGCCAAAAGCTGCTGTAATGGCCTGACTTGGTAGGCTTCCAGCCAGGATGTGGCATTTGTAAAAGAGCATCTGCTGTAGTATCAATAGTGGGATATAAGCTTGCCCTAAGTTGGTCAGGGGAAGTATTCTGGTTTCTCAGTTGATGGGCAGTGCCATAAATATCTCAAGAGTTTATGTCTTTTGTGTTAGGCTACCAGGCCTAGTAGAGACCATCAGGTGGGGTGTGGTTAGGTGGGTGTTAGCTGGGACTCTTCTAGGGCAGGGCATGCCATGACAACTGTGCAGTATGAGGGGTGGTTTTCTGGCCAATGGGGTTATGATCTATAGGGGAGTATGGCTTCCTCTGCTGTGTAGTAGAGTTCGTCGAGGGAGTAGGGAAATAGCCACTAGTGATCGACCTCACACAGTTTCCCCACACAATTGGCAAGGCAGGTTTTGCTCAGCAGTGCCCTGCTAAACTGTGCTGAGTTTAGATCCAGGCCACATGCACATAGAACTCAGACCTGCCCAGGCCATAAACCTTCCTGCTGAGAAAGCAAACAAGGCTTTTAGGCCATGCCCCTCCCAATCTAGTGGCAATGCTGTGTGTCCTGCACCTGCATTCCTATCTGCTGCAGTTCTTGTTCACACCAAAAATTCTGTTCAAGGAAGTTCATGCCCACTTAGAATTATCACAAAATTCAGTTGGGAGCTTCTTTCTCCTGCAACTTCTCCCTAATTCCGCTGGCTGTCTTCCCTGAGGGCCCCTGTGAAACATAGGGATGGCTTCCCTGGGTTCAAGCTGGAAACTGGGAATGCCTACAAGGACTTTCGTGCTGCTGCTTCTACTTCTACATTTCAAGCCACTGTCTAAATCTGTTACAGCTGTAGGTGGAGTTAAAGCCTTCTTCCATGATCTGGATTTTCAGATTCCCCAGTGAGGATGTGTCTTCAGAGGCAGGCTCTGACCCTTTACACTCTGGGAACTCAGTATTTTGCTTGTCTCATGGACTTTGCAGCAGTGTGCCGCTTTTTTCAAAGTATCCGTGAATACTTTTGATTTTTCTGTTACATTCTTGTGGTAGTTCTTGGAACAAAGATTCACACTGTGAATCTTTACACACTGTTCTGTTTATCCAAGTGGGAGATGCACACTAGTCCTGCTTCCTATCTAATCAGCAAGCTATTTGAAAAAACAACTCAACAGTAATTTTTGGTTCCTCTTCCTCTGAGGGCATACATGTCCAGGCATCTTACTTTTCACTAAGAAACTTTTCATTCGTTCCTTATATCATTCTGGACATTTTTTTCTTCCTAACTTCTGCAGTACCATTGTATCACTGAATGGACCATTTCTGCTTACATTTCTACATAAAATAAAACCTTTAACTTTTACATGTTTGAGTCAGTTTATTTCCAAAGATGAATTGGACAGGGAAAAGCAATGGGGTATATAGATATTCATTTATAAAATTTTGAGCAATCTTTTTGTTTTCATTATTATGCCCCACCTCAACCTCAATTTACATTACATGATGCTTTCCATATCTGAACCTGTTTTTGATTCTGTGATGGTATACTTTTCATTTACATCTTTTTCTGTAGATACCTGGCATTTAGTTCTTTGATATTTGCCCAAGCCCTCTACCTACTGTTCATATGTTAAGAATTTGTCCAGGTACAGAGGGTCGCACCTACAATCCAAGCACCTTGAGAAGATAAGGTGGGAAGATTGCTGGAGTCCAGGAGTTTGAGACCAACCTGGGCAATGTGGTGAGATCCCTGTCTCTACAAAAAAATAAAAAGAAAAGAAAAAAACTGGATATGGTGGTACAAGCCTGCAGTTCTAACTACTCAGGAAGCTGAGATGGGAAGATCACGTGAGCCCAGGCATTTAAGACTGCAGTAAGCCATGATCATATCGGTACACTCTAGTCTAGGTGACAGAGTGAGACCTTGTTTCAAAAAAATAATTTAAAAAAACCCCCCAAAATTATACAGGCTTTTTTCTCCAAGTAATTTTTCTTTAGGTTTATGCTTATTATTTCTCTCTCTCTCTCTCTCTCTCTCTCTATATATATATATATATATATACACACACACACATATATATATACACTCATATACATATATACACACATATATATATACATATTGTGCGACCTCCGGTTGTGGGACCCCAACCCACGGAGGCAGGCACCCAGTAGTCACGAGGCAGGACGCGTGGTGGCCGGTACCGACTTATTGGGATCTCCGGGCGACTCAGGTGGGCAGGGAGGAATCGTGCACGCTTTCTTTGTTCGGTCAGCTTTATAGGGGCAGAGGGCCTGGGGCGGTGGGAGAGCAGAGGTGGCGGGTGATGATTGGTTAATCCCGGTTGCCGGGCGGGGAGTTTCGCCGGACGGGAAGTTTAGTGGGCAGGAAGTTAGGGGAGAGCTAATAAGGCAGATGGTGATTGGCCAGGTTCTAGGCAGGAAGTCTGCTGGGCGGGAGCTGAAGGGGCAGG